>VJOZ01140215.1:2810-12847 GCA_009801055.1 Stichopus horrens | reverse complement strand
AGAGATAACATGATATGTACTATCTTTTGTAAAAGGTTGGTTTTCCTTTTCACATGGGTTGGGGAATTGCAGACATGATATCCATATTTCAACACAGGTCAAGTGCACCCGTTAAATCGCTGTTTGCTACCATCTGGTGGTTTTTGTAAAGCCAATTTTTTTGTGCCTTCCAATGAGTACGCTCCGCGACAACTAATGTCGTGTTGCGCTTAGATCGTTATGTATCTAATTAGTCACAAACATAATTCAGACAAACTTTGCCCCCCTAGCTATTGGTGTCCCTATTTGTTCAGCCACAACGTATTTGCCCAGTTCTCAAAGACAAAGAAAAATGGAAGAGGATGATAGCGATTCTTCTATCACCTCAAACCTGCCTGATATGCATTATACCATTTTCAGAGATTAATTTTTCTTTTCACACGAATTAAGGAATTGCAGACATGACATTCATATTTCAAGGATGGACACAAGTAGACCGGGGAAGAGCCTTTTCCTGCCATCTGGAGGGAGGGGGGGAACCTAAATTTTCCTGTATGTTACTCGCCAACCAATGGTGGAGCTTCGCTTATACAATCCTGTCCTTACCCCCTTGAGTAATTCTATTGACCAACCACAGATCTAAAACTAAATTTGGATAACTTCAAATAAGTGAGATTTCATTTCTTACAAAACTACATCAATTATCATAACACTTACCATCAGTACCAGAGTCCAAAAATTACGGTTTTTCGTTAGCGAGATCGTTTTCAATATCAATTTAAAATGTTGTGTTGTGGATAAACAAATGGCCTGTAGTAACAAACTTAAGGAACATATATCGACAAAACAACACAACGTACACTCTGCGACGGAATATGAAGGGAAAAATTTTGCTACTGGTAATTGCAGTTTGATCCATGAAATTAATTTGTAAATTTCTAAATAAAAATGGAAACAAACGGGGCTGTTGCTAGCACTACTTAGTTTACATTAAGAGCTCTGGCAACCACTTGTACGGAAGCTAAAGAACTTAAGAAAAATCTGTAAAACTACATCCTGTGCTAGGCCTATGATGGGACGGAATTTTGATAGGCCCAGGATTTATTTCAGGACGGATTATTCTCATCCATTTATGCTTACACATAACGTGCAACAAAATACTAAAAAAAAAAGTCGTGACTATGATTTTTGTTATGTTACGATGACTTCTTCATAGCTGACACGACATGACATTTTATGGCTTGCATGTACCGTTTTGGTTTATGCTACAGCATACATGTAAGTTGTTAGGGTCGTCAAGATGAATCAAATTTATCTCAAGCAGCAAGATCAGCCTCTCCTCTTCTCCCCACCTCATACTCCTTCAAATCTGAGAAGATAACATCTAATGGCATTTGTTATTTTATTTCTGTAACACTGCAATAATTATTAGCGAAAGTCATAAATGCAGTGCATTAGCAATCCCTACACAAAGCACTACTTGATTTAAAGAGCATTTGATTTATATTTTTTACATACAAATGCTATAATTTTACCATCAACAAATTGGAACATTTTTTATGTGAAACGATATGAGGGAAACCCTCCCCTCCTTTGAGATAAACATGGCAAAGTGCTTCTGATTACTTTCCGTTATACTGACAGAGAAAGAGCTTGAGATGGCCGATTATACGTTAACAGGCACTTGGTAAAGACCACTCTGAAGAGATGAAACCTTGAGAGACCTGTCTTACGTACCTAAGCATCAGAATTTTCAGATCCTTGTGCACATTTTTGAAAAAATGTAGCTACTGTAGTCTCTTTTCAACGTTAACAATCTCACATTTTACAGATTCAAATATTAAAAAGACAAGAAACCCAGAGCAGTGATCCCTGTGGTCACACTATACCTGCAGTATAAAAAATTGTTTTTCAAACTTTTTGAGTAACAGCTGCCTATCCTAAAACCATATTTATCCTAGCATCCCTGTGTAGAACTTAACGCTTTTATACTGAAACAATACAAGTCCCTATAGCTGTGGGCACCAAATATAGAGCAATTAAGTTAGGTTAATTCTCCTGTTCTCATGACTATGTGTAAATTATCCACTATTTGGTCTTGGTCAGGGGATGCGGTGGGATAACGGTTTGTGGTGCGTACCCCAAAATCACTCGTCCTGTCCTCTCCACTTGCGCTACGAAAATAATTTTTCTGGAGCTTCAAACAGCAGAAGCTTCTTTCACACCCAGCATAGTTTATCTCTTTTAGGGGGGTCAGGAAAATGCAGATTAGCTTTAACATCTCAAAGAATGCATCCCGATATGGTAGTATAAGGTTGGCAAAGTCTATTATGTATTCTACTGTCACTTCAGCAGCCCCTTTCCATTCCGGAAGTTTCTCGGTTTGGTGCAGCTCGCACGTCGGGTTCCTCTTCAACACACCTGTAGTGGTTGGCCATTCCACGAAGGATGTCTTCTCGTAGGAAGGCCTTGTTCTTTGAGCTCAGAGCACTTGTACCCCTGATAATTTGGCAGCTATCCACTGCAAATGTGGATTGAAGTTCAGTGACAAGAGCATCCAAAACTGGATGGAAAAAGTTAACATTGAACTTGTCTGACAATGCCATCTGGTCTCGGCTTCCTGTCATTGCCATGAAAACTACCTCTTCAAGATAAGCAGGAAGGGATCACTCCTAGCTCGCTAGGGCTTGCCAAGAGTAATTTTATTTTCCCTACACTTGACTTCTGCTTCTTCAAAAAAGGTGTGCTATGACTGATCAGAGTGTCTAATCTACTTGCAATGAGAAGTACTTGGCAGTCTCTATTTCAGCTCTGTGGCAGGTTTCTGCACTGTATCTGGCATGATGTGTGTAATTTCAGTTTGAATGTTAGGGTGGGTGTTCTCAATGGCATTCTGAGGACCAGATAGTTTTGATGCAATGATCAGCAATCAGTTCTAGTGTTGAAAACAAGTTACGTTTGTTGGTGCTAAATAATTTCATTAACATAGTGTCTGTTCTCTTCCACTAACTTGACTTAAGAGGTTTCCTATGTTGGTGCATGATTTTATCCTCACCTTGAAATCAGTCCATGCCTCCATTGCAGCCTTATGTGAGCGATTATGTTTCACTAATTTGCCATCTTTCCTCATAGCTTGTCGCCAATTTTGGAAACCATCTTGTGTGAAGGATTGATCACTAGTCTTATCCGTAGTTGGGAAATGCCTGCATGGATAGCAGAACACTGCATCTTGTTCAATAGAGTACTATAAGTAAATAGTAATCCAGGAGTATGTCATATACCACTCCTTGTTGTGGCTCCATTTCATATCACCAAACTTGGTTGGGGGAAATTCTGTAGATATGGCTGTGTTGGGTCACATGCGGTAACATCTTCTGCATCTTCGACTACATCCCTTTCAGACCTTCCCAAATGACCTTTCTGATAGCAGCGTGTGTATCGATGGAGAAAACAATAACAAAAACTAGCAATCAATTGCCTGCTCATATAAAGTTCATTTACTCTTGTTTCAGGTGAATGCACTAATTTGGCAGTTAGCTTGAATGTACAGCTTCATAAGTTTGCCAACCTTTGCCTACATTGCTGTCCATGGTAGTTTTAGAAAGTGCACATACTGCACTACTGACAATTTTCTTCTTTGTGCACATTAGACATACAAGTATGTTAGTGAGCTTATCACGTGACCCCAACCCACATGTGTGCACTCCCTTTTAATGCAGGCAGCACTAGACAGCACCAGGAAGCACATCTCTGGCAAAAATTTGCCAGAATCATGTAATTAAGACCAGGCGTGCGAGTGTTCATTAACATTCTTCTTACAGTAGTTCATCAGTAACAACATATGATAAACTGCTAGGTAGGCTTTTCAATATTCTGCCATTGAAATGAAGAGAGAGCTTAATTTTCATGGTCTCTTCAAAGCATGTAGTGTCAGGGCAAGTGGCGCACTGCTTCCTTGTAGTTTCTCTAGTATCATTCCTGAAAGTTTTGCTCAGTTTTGAGTATTTACCTTTATTTCTTCATCACCTAGCCTACTGTATAACTAATTACGGCAGCAATAAAGAGGTGCATTTGGTGCGTTTACAAGTCTAAATTAGAGCAGAAATTAAAAATGTACTGCCAAAAGTAATACAAAATAGTAGTTCTAGAAGCAGAGATTGTACCCTAGATCTACAGTACTTAGTAGCCTGCTTCTATTACTTGTTCCAGGAAATTAACACAGACATTGACTAACCCTCCTGACTTTTGACAGATTTCTGCATTAATTATTTTCACCCACAAAAGTCCGAAGCCTGATACATATTGTGAAGACATGACACACCCACAAAAGACTCTTCCTGGGGAGCCATCACAAAAATTAAAATAGCATTGACAATTACCTTCATTTGTACCTTGGATTTCATAAACAATACATGGTTCGGCAACCTCTCTTCTTGTTATCTTGCTACTTGGTTGGTGTACCTGTCAGTGGGATAAATTTTCTCTTCAGGAATTAATTCATTATTGAGCTTATACGCTTGAGAAGTAGATAGATGACAAAAAGTCGAATCTGAGCAAACAGCGTGTTGTAATAGACTTAGTTCTACGTATGGAACAAAAAATTCTTGTGAAAGTGAAAAATGTGTACATGTATTTCGAAATCAAATACTTGCTAAATTTTTAAAATTTTTCATTGTTAAACGTGAATATAATCCCACCGACTGGATGGTTTCTGCCATCGGGACTAAACTGAGCATAGAGTGTTGTTTCATATATTTCTCTTTCAAAGTTGTACTGTAAAGATTTTTTTTTTCTGGGAGAAGAAAATACACCAGGGTTGCACCATAGTTCTCAATGCAAACAGCACTTTCATTCTTAAGCACATACAAAAAAACATCAATGGGTCATCCGTAGTCTAGCCTGTGTGGTGGACTTATTACTCCACATTTTTACCATGCTAAACGACTGCACAAACACGGGGGGAGCCTTGACTGATGAGTTACAACTTCATGCAGGATACCAACTCTGCAAGTTAAGATCAAATTTGGTCATTTTATGCCACCTCCGTAGCCATACGGAACTCTCCGTCCAGGCGTATATTTACACTTCTTGTGATGTGATCTTCTAACGGGGTTAGTAGTTGTTGGTATGTATTGTGCATGAGTAATACACTGTCGTTGATTGTGCGGGCCAGTTGCCAGAGTGAGGTTTGTGAATGGAATCACCACTAATGATGTTCACCTTTCAACACACACATTAGTTATCACCGTGTGTTTTGTAGAACGAGCTGACCTTGTCATTCAAAATAGTACAAATTGCTGACTTTTCTTTTGCTAAAGAAGAATAGAATCATATGACACTTTGTAGTCAAACTCTCTGACTAGTGACTACACCAGTTGGGGTGCACACATGGGAGGCACAAAGTTTTCCAGGGGCATGTACCCCTCTGCCCTTCTCCCTTGGTGATGCCACTGGTAAAGTGTGCAAACTGTTGAAGTGTTAAATATGTCAATTTGTTCACTACAATTTCAAGAAGTGTCATACATTGCATTTAAGTGAAAATAACTTTCATATTATCTTGGACATGTAAAAGGTGTTCATTGAAGTAATAGAATTGTAGTCTTTTTCGGTCAGTGAGTCAGTTATCTCCTTCCTCTTGAGGATCTCAACAGTGAATTGGCTGCCATCACTTCCTTGAGTTAATGGAAGTCTTCCATCTAGATAAAGAATCTTGTTGTAGGTATCTACTTCCTAAAGAATTATGAATGTCATCTTAAAGATTAAAAAGCAAAGATACAAAACTGTTATAATAAACAGCTTGCTAAGTGTGTAAAAGAGAAAATATTGTTTCTTAACATGTGCAATTTTCACTTCAGTTAATCTTTGAAACACAGCTTATTCATATAAGACCCTAATGCTTTCGATCTTGAGATATCTAATAAGAAGTGCAAGATATAGGAATGTAAAAAATTTCCAGGATACAATTGCCAACAAAGCATAAACACATATTGAGAGATAAATGCTGCATAATTTACGTAGATTAGCTAAACAATACATGATAAATGTGCCAATTTTACACCAAATTTTAAGTGAATAGTACTGTTATCTCATCCCTATACATGGTATACAAGGAGGAGATACTGCACTTACTTGAGCCAGTTTATGTCACCAAAAATGAGATTAAATGGTACCCCACCTTACACCCCTTGCAGCTATTCAACTAAAACTTGGTGAGTTGTTAGCCCTTATGTGGGGGTACCTCATGTTATGCAAATTACATGGATCACCATGGATTACCCACTGGGTTTAGGGGGTGAGAAAGGGATTCCAGGGGTTCATCACCAGGACAAAGGTCACATGATTGAAGGTCAGATAGGCAGAAGTGCCCTAAGAGGTGTGTCACAATCTCCTCCTAGATGGTAAGTCGGATAAGCTTCAAACTTGGTGGGTAGGTCCCTTGGTATGACATGTAGTGTGGACACCCGACCAATGACGTTGTAGATCAAGGTCAAAGGTCATGGTTTCTGTAGTGCTTAACACATTGTTAGAGGCTTTGGTGTCAACATGACTTTTTCATCTTTGCCTTCCCATGAATGTGACATGTTATTTCAACCAATGCAACCATGTTTGGAACTAAGTGATTATGTCTGGTAGCAATGTCATTTTCCATGAGTTGGCACCGTTACTAGTATATTTTTACAGCATAACGTATGTGCCTACCCCACAATTGTGCAGGAACTTTTAGTTGTTTACGCTCTGTAAAGATCATACAGTACTGAAGTGTGCTGGCATTCAAAACATCCAGAGAGACATTGTATGTCATCTAAGGAATACTTTGATGCGCACACATTTCTAGGAGTACTTTTGATTCACACTCGATTTCTACCCACATGTGGATGCAGATGCATTTATTTGTGCCATTGGACACATATATGTTGTACTTCAGTACTAGATCACTAAGCCAAGTAACTTGAATATCCAGCACTTCTATCCACAATGGGCAATCTGAATCACTGATGAACATAATGCATAGCAAATGATCTATGAATGACCATGCAAAATGATAGGAATGAGGTTTTCAGCACTGTGTATTGCCTACTTAGTTAATTGAATGTTGAGATAATCAAAAAAAGGAAGACTGTTACTAACCTTAAGTTGTTTGCAAAGATGACTTTCACCAAAGTGTCAAAGTCAAAAATTAAGATATTAAATCCTTCTTTATTAAATCAGCAAGTGTATCGTGATTACTATAAGTAAATGAGACTAACAGTTGTAGCTGTACTTATTCTTAGCTTATTGTGGCATGATTTGTTTGAAATAAGTTTCATTTATGAGCAAACCTAGTGATAGTGTCACAGCATGGCAACAGAAAAGACAGGCAAATTACTTTGTGACCATGTTGGCAGTAAGTGGAATGGGAGTGTTGTTTTAAGATTCAATTAATTGTCATTTCTCAATGAGACATCATCATTCAAATTTGCAATGTACAGAACCACTTCTTATGAGTAGAGGGATTTTTCTTATTAACTTTGTCTCAGACTTAATGAATATGGTTGCAACCTTATGTTACACTGCAGGTTATAGCTTTGGACTTTTTGTTGGAACTTGGTTGTACTCGTTGGCTATTACGCTTGGAAGAAAACAGGTGGTTTGCCAAAGACTCAAAAAGTATAAATCCTGATGCACAGTATCTCATGTTAAGAACACTACAGTTAGGCCTGTATAGAATCAGTGATAGACAATGAAATGTAGTAACCTATAGTTATGAGTAGAACAGCAAACAGAACTCACAGTGTCCACTGGAATATGACAAGAAAGCAAGCTATCAACAAATAATTTGACAGGTCCAGACTCTCTCTCTCTGTGTCTCCAGTATTTGACTCTCATCAGAATATTCTCTTAGTGTCCAGTTCAATGATGTAATTCTAAATATAGCAGCATTCCCAGGTTGCATCTGGACATTTCTTATGACATCCCTAATGGCTAAGGGCCATCCAAACAGTAAAAAACAAGGTGAAATATATCTTAAAGATGTTAATATCTTTGTTCTAAATGTCCAATTTTATCAAATAAGCCTCCAAAATATAGATAATTTCAAATGATGTGTGGGTGTTAGTCACACATGCTACACATATAGATATCAAATTAATTTTAATTAAAGTTTGGGATTATAGAAATATTGAAAAGAAGTAAAATTAATACCTGCTTAGTGCAACTTTTTTCTTTGAATATCAGGGAAGGATGGGTGACGAAAAAGTCTGGAGGTCATCATGTCCCTTCTGGAATTTGCTCATGTTGCCCTAGCTGCAAGATCAAAGCAAGGTATTCAAAGAGGTGAGATAACCTTTTTAAGTAGTTGTGAGGCCAACTTGGAAGATATGTTTCTTCCATGATTCACAGAATTCAAAGGTGTGGCAGGGAATTGATTATCTGTTTGGTGTGGTGTACATTGATTAGCAAGCCAGTTTGCTGTGGTGATGAAATTATTGTCTGACCTATTTCTTGTGTTGGTGAACTGATTAGCAAGCCAGACTGGTGTTGTGATTAAATTATTATCTGACCTGTTTCTTGTGGTGGTTAAGTGATTAGCAAGCCAGTTTGGTGTAGTTGTAGCATTAAAGTGACTATCCTACCAGTTTGGTGTGTTGGTAATGCACCAGCATCTAAAAAACATGGTCTCAAGAAAACAAGGCTATATTTGTTGTGCAACACAGTGTAGAGAGGAAGCAATTGTTTTTGTGCAACTCAAAGATTACTTTAGCTCAACTGGCATCAAATTCTAAATCAAGTTGTAAAGACAATACATCAAGATGGAAACTTGAAATATGAACTGGGATGATGGATGGTATGGAGGTGAAGTCAAGGACATTTGAGTGCAACAGGGGTCATCAATATTTCAAGATGGGATCTTTGGACTAAGTTCATTGGTGGCATGTATGTGCACTACAGTGGTTACATTTTGTGGAGGTCAAAGGTCATTTGGAGTTCACTAAGTCAAATTAAAGAGAGCAAATCCAATAAGGATTTGCATTGTGTCCATATTTGGTATGTAGGTATCTCAATTGGAATGCAGGAATTCTGTTTGTTTTGGTGGAAATCAGATGTTATAGGTCAGCAACAATCATAATCTGAACTCTATATCTGACATATATTAGTTGCTGAGATGATCTCTAGGGAGTACTATTCTGGTTATATCCTAAAGCCTTCGGTACATTCATGCATTCTTAGTTTATGCATTTATATGTTTGTCAATACTGATGTTAATATTCTTTACATTGTAGATGGCTGATTACAAAGGACTCATTTGTTGCATACGTGAGACCAAATGATGGTGAAATGAGAACAGTAATGCTATTTGATAGAAGCTTCAACGTACAATGTGGAAAAGAAGACACAGGACGCAGTAAATGCTTGATCATATCAAATCAGCATCGGTGAGAGGTTTCCTCTAATCTTCTTCCATTGGTACCTTTCTAGCCTTTAAGAATTTGAAACAGATACAGTCAATGTGACAAACCTTTTTAATGCAATACGAAATCAAATAGTAAAAAGTGGGAGACTAAATAACCAGAATTCTTCTTTCTACTTTTACAAGAAATTGAGATACCTCTTATGCTTACCAGGAGTAAACAGGCAGCAACCATTTGTTGCACTCATATTCATATACCCAAGAGGTCAAAAGTATTTAAAAATGGAAGCATGGAGTGATGGTATGTTGATAAACCACATTGAGTGCAAGAACCCTAACCTTGCTTGTGTAGGTCAAAGGTCATTTCAGGTCAAGAGAGAAAACTTGGTTACACAATATGTCAAAAATTGGAAATTTAACTGATGGTTTGTGTGGTTTGTTGATGAACCACATTTAAGAAACTCAATATATTGTTTTTGATTTGGGGCAAAGGTATTTGAAGTCAGCAGAGGGCAGGCTGTTTAAACCATCAATTGTACCCTAACAGTGTAGTGTTGTGATGGATCACGTTGAAACCATATCTAGCATGGACAGATGGCATACCCTGTCTGGAATGTCTGGAATATTGCATAAACTGTCAATTATGAACAGATAGCATAGCCTATATAGC
>VJOZ01140152.1:0-12542 GCA_009801055.1 Stichopus horrens | reverse complement strand
AGGGTTTACATTAATTCTGATAAAGCGATGAAAGCTTTTTGCAAGCTGATTAATATTGCAAAATCACAACAGATTCTTTGTTTAGTAATACCCTTAATTTGCAGTAGACACAGCATTGTGAGTACATTCCACTAATTAGGTTGAACAAAGATCAATGTAAAGTTGATGGAATGATATGCATCATATTGCAGAATGCAAGAATTAATAAATGGAAAGACAGAGTGGAAAGTTCTTGGATGACCCCATTGATAGTGGGCATGTTTAGAAATAAAGACAATTGAACTATAAATATGTCAGAAATGGTAGAAAATGGAACTGGTATTTCCCCAGGAAAACATAGAGGTAAAGAAATGCCTTTCAAGTGTAAATTGAGAAAAGTCCAAAACAATAGTCTTTCAATTTCTAAGTACAGGTGTTGCAAAAGGACCATTGAACCTTAAATGACAAAAGAACTTTATCTTTTTGTTTTTCCCCTGTAAAAAAATATGAATTACAAATGGAGATATTGGCCTTTGTTCCTAAATAACAATCTAACAATAAGTCAAGGTTTTATTTTGCACAACATCCATATTTTGTGCAATCCACTTGTGTGACGTTCGTATCCAGTTGCTGAAACAATTCCAACTGAATAAACAAGTCTTCACAGTATGTCATTAAACTTTCACTGTGATACACTGTTTTATTCAACAAAACCAACTGCTGGTAAAAAAAGGTAAAGCTCAATGGGAAGTCAGAAAATTCAAAAATAATTGAACTAAAGCTTTGTTCTGCTAAATGAAAGGTGCACCAGACAATTCTGTGAAGGTCCTGTTTTCTCTGTGGATCAACGTTAAATTTGATGGGAAACGTCTACCTCTCTATGTTGTATCTCTGCTACATATCTTTTCCGACCGAATACTCATTGAGCTTCTGCATAAACTACAATGATTTAGTCATATTTACAAGTGGACCTACCGCTTGGAGCAAAGCATGAACAGTGGTGTTTGCACTGGGTAACCACCCGATAATGTCATGATCTGAGTTACAAATTTACACTATGATTCAGTTTCATTAATGTACATTAATAGTATGTGTGACAAAACTCACCAGGTGTGCAATTTACTGTATAACTAAGAACACTTCACTGCCATATCCATTTACAAGAGACACTGTCTTATACTTACCATGCAAAGCAAAAGCCATATTTTAACTTCATTCATACTATTAGCCCACTAAACAGAAGTTATAGTTTCAAGTACCCAAACAACTATGGACCGCGGGCACCCACGTCCGAAATTTGAACCCGGTGCAAACACTGGTGATTAGAACTATGGTACAAAGATCTGTCTCCAGCTAGTAAAGTGATAGTCAACTAACATTTATGGCATGATACACTAACTACAGACCTTTCTGCATCATGTGGCTAACTTAAACCAGTGCGGTATACATTTACAATGCCACATTTACTTTCCCTGAAATTGTCAGATAGCTCAAGGAGATAGTAAGCAGCCATTGGAGATACCTTTCAATGAGACTGAATTCTACGATGTTCTAACAACCACATTATCCTACGTTGCAGCATACCATATTTGGTGACAAAGACACTTTCCACTAATGACATTGCCAATAGTTGCATTCATGAATGACTTTCACTGCCAATATGACAGCAATAATTAACTTGATAATGAGGAATACCTTTTTTTCAGGATTCCTACAAAAACTGCTTAATTTGCTCACACCTTGCCCCTTTGAGAGGTAGGTGTTGGAAAAAAGAGCTGAAAATAAAACAAGAACAACAAGCTGAAGTGCATGTGTGTACCAGAGTCTAAATGAAAATCTTAAAGATCTAACGGTGAAATATGTCTCTGCCTTCCAACATTTCTCTACATTTTGCTGTCGAATTCCATTTTAGCTTGGACGACTGGACTGTCGTAGGTGTGGTCGTCATCCCCTCCGTGAGCACCATTCTCAGCACCATAATCTACCGTGAAGGGAAAGAGATAAACCGACGGAAACTGATAATTAGGCGTTTCAGATATTAAACATTAAACCATTAGTAAATGTTAGTTCTTCTTAGTCTTATTCATGATCCTTTGCATCAAAGGCATACTAAGCACTTTAGAAAGACTTGACTGAAATTTCACATCTGACAAATTCTAACTTCGGCTCTTACAGATTGTATCAATGATTCCAGCAAGTCCTTAGACATCCATGATAAAAATTCAAACAAATATTTCAATCTGCCAAGGCACTAGAATTCTTCCTTCTCTTCCACACAGTATGACCATCCATATATTATATATATGTAGCTATGTAGAAAGGAAAATGCAATCTGTTCAAGCTACTAGGACCGCCCTGCATTTGTGAAACCCTACAGGTTCACCATAAGAATGGTGCTTTTGAATAACTAAGTCCATTCTTAGCTAATTTTGTGAAAACTTTTCTGTCAAACAGAATGTAGCTTTTGCTGTTAATAAATGTAATGAGTTTTCAAGCATAATAAAACCAAATTAATTATCATGTATCAACATAAATGTTATAAAACAATGTACAGTATTTTTGGTGAATAAGTAACATGCTACTTCTCCATAAAATGAAATTGAAATCGTGGCACATAAACGTTGCAACTTAGCACATTCTTCATACGAAATCTTAGAATCTGAGCGAATGACTCGGCGAACAACAGATTAATTGGTAAAAACAGCTAGCATAGCATTTTAGTTTGACCAATTGATGTTGTATCACATTTGATCAAAGTTCTTCAGGTACAGTAGGGCGTTAAAGCCACACAATTGATACCAAAGGCACAACGAATCTTCTAGGCTGTAATCAGGGTCCCCTCACTTTCTAGGGAATCAATTTTCATGACTTTTCAATGACTTTCCTAGGGTCAAATAAAAACTTCCATGACCTCCTAATGTCTTACATAAATTTTACAATTATATAACAACAAAAGCCAAATCAATCTGAGGTGTAGGGAAGGACATTTTTTTATATGATGAGTCAAAACACATTCTGATGATACAAGTGAGAAAGAAGCAATTTCACTTCGTGAAAATTCTAATACTTAAAGTTGCAAGACTTCACACAATTTCTCAAAATTTTTAAAGCTTTCCCAGTCTTTAGAGTACTTTCCAAACTTTTGTGACTCTTCCATGACTGAGGGAAGCCTGTGCAATTGACAAGCAGATAATCAAGAGAAGGGACACAAAGGGTCACTTGAGGGGGCATATAAGGGTCAGCTGTAGGGATCAGCTGAAAGTGGTCCTTTGAAGGGGTAAAAAGAGATCACTTGGCTAACATTAAAACATTTACCATTAACAGGTTTGTAAAATGATTCTGAAAACAGCCTTAGTTACCAGTAAAATACTCTGCAAAGCTATTTTATGAAATGAGTTCCACATAGAAGGATATTCAGTTGGAGTATCATAATTGACTAAAGTGAAACATGTAAGCTCAGTTCACATAGAAAAAGTAGCTGTTTCTCAAGATTTGATTGTTGGGAAAATAAAAGTCAGTTTGCTGGAAAAACTTAAATGCTTGAAATTGATGCCAAACTTGCCCTTCACACTGGGGCAAACGTGCCCACTGGTCAGTGTGACTTGAACGAGACTGTTGTACTACGCTAACTCGTTAGACGATCTGACAGGGGAAAATGGAATGAGTTTGTAAGGTTTCTTGGGTTGGGAGAAATATTAAGGTAAGTTCTCTCTACATACCGTTGGTGCCTCTTGCTTGAGGTTCTCTGAACTCGCCCGAGATCACGCTGGCACTGTCGCTGAAGGGATCATGTTTTTGGAACAGGTTGTAAATTCGAATCGGGAGGTAGAAAAATAAAAGCAAATAACCGAGCACCACCGATACGAAGCAGGTGGCGACGACGTAGGTTCTGTTGTCGTCAAAGATATCTGTTATGATTCCAACGATGACCCATGCAGCGACCAGGATGACGCAAACTGCAATATGAAAGTTACATCCAAAGGAAAGGCTCACAAAAGTCAATCAATAATTTACTAATTAGTGCTTTGTATCAGGTACAAAGGTCATCAAATTTCTAACCACTTTCCAACTTGCTGTAAATTTGTCTAACAGCAATCTCTAAAAGTTCAGCAGTTTTCCAAAAATCCCTTCCTAAAAGAATTCTACCAACAGATTTCTTGATTTACAGGAGAATCCCATTGGCTAGCTACGATTACTCCACAACTCTGACCTCTGCATACTGTTTCCATACAATGCCCCAATTGTGGACAGTTTTTGGTGCAACAAGGCAATGGCAATGTTCTCCAAAATAGATAGTTACCTTTTTTTTTTCTGATCTAGACATGTATAAATTTTTATTGAAAGGAACTTCATTCAAGGACTAAAACTCACAAGTATTATCATGAGACTGAGTTGCTCTTTCCCCATAATGTAATAATTCATTTTACAAAAATTGTATCAATAATATGTAAATTGGGAACAAGGTGCAATTTAAGTTTGCTTGGGCACATGAGTATGTAAAGAAAAATGGAAAAGTGGCAGATGATAACCCGGACAACCTGTGGCCCCCCTAAAGGCATGTGATGAAGGATTTAAATAAGAGATTGCATGGAGAATTTTGAAATTTTGTCTAGCTTTATTGGAGGATACTTGATATGCAAGAGGCAGTGTTGACTGCTGTTTTGCCCCTATCTTGTGCCAAGAGCTCTTGTTAACATTCATCTATCACTCTCACTCACTAGCAATCTCGACGAAAACAAACAGAATGGGACATAATGCAAGTACTTACAAATCAAACAGAAAAATCCGAGCCAAATTTCTCTCGAAAGTATGGTCGAGCTCCTCATCAAGGCGAGAATGGATGCAACAATGGTTGCCAACATCAGGAAGAACATATACATCAGTGAAATTGCATAATGGCCATCAATGAACCGACAATGGGTTATGTTGTTAGCACCAACAACCAAAGAGGGAGGCTGAAATAACAACGCTTGAGCCACAATCAAGAGCATTATGATGGCTAACAGGGAAAACAGTTTAGCTTGACTCTTGTTGTTGATGTACAGAGCGCGAGATCCTGTGATCCGCTTTTCCCTCGCCAGGATTCGGTAGATCCTTACGGTGATTAAAAACGATGCCAGGAACGCAGACGTATGAGAGACGTTGAATGCGACTCTCCTCAAGCCGCATACGGCATTTGAGGGTACCAGGGAGAACAGAAGGTTCTGGGCGAAGATGCAGATGACGGAAACCAGAAGGACGATTATGAGGAAGATGGAATAGACCTGAGCCTGGGGGCTGTGATGCTGGACGATGACACAGATTAAGAAAATTAACGAGATGATGATGCCCCCACCGCAGAGGATGAGCAAGACGAAGAATGATGAGTCGTCCAAGCTGGGTTCCGCACTAACTTGTCTTCCAGTGGAGCCATTCGACCTTGACATGCCGCAGGCGGAGTCTGAGGAAACGACGATACCACTGACAGAGTTGGAGTCCTCAAAGTAGATCTCTTTGCCTCGCAGGGTGCCGACCTCCCAGGACCCAATCTGAGTCACAAATGCAAAAAGAATGAAGACTGAAAATGCAGCAATCAAACCCATTATCACAATGAAATACGATTCAAGATATCAACGATAAAATGATGTAAGCACAATTATGTTACTCTCCATTCATCTGCAGATTTTGAAACCATTTACTCAGAAAATCCTTTGATAAGTTTTTCAATAATTCAAGGATCAAATTTGTGTCAAGCACTGATAATGGTAGCTACTGTATACTGCTATTTCATTTGGGTTTGGGCAAGTAAAAAAAGTCCTCAAATTTACTCTCATATTTTTTGGAAAATATTTCCATCATTCAGATATTTCTTGGTAGTTGTGGGGGAAATGAATAAGACATTTTGATAATATGCGGATGGTGATAAAATACCATTTGGACAGCTCCATTCTTGTTGATATTCCACACGGTGAAATCAATCACAGCTGATCCATCTCTCATTGTGACGAGACGATTGCCTTCGCTTCGATATTCAAGATTCAAAACGGCATCTCTTAACATCTTCGGTGTGACTTCAAAGAATTCCTTGCAGAGACCTGCCGAATCTGTTCCACACATCCTTTTCCTGAAGGAGTCAATTGCCCTTGCCAGGGAGTAAACTCCATCAATAACGTAGTTTGCGTTGATGCTAGCAGACGAATCCTGGATACGATCTGAGCTGCCGCACAGCTGGCTGGAAGGGCCATTCAGAATGCAGCCGAATTTTTCCGTGATAAATTCATCAAACCACGGATTGGCAGCATTTTCTCCAGCTGCTAGGGATGCCAGGTGGTCATCGAGGCCCTGAGTTACATGGTTTGTAGATACGATGATGGCGCCGTTGAGTTCGGGTGGTAAGGTCGCCGAGAATCCGGCGCTATATCTGTCAATAATGATGAAGGTCAAGTGTCGACCTGGTTTTACACTCCTTACCATTTCTTCAGCAGTGGAAAGAGACATAACCAAAATGGCTACATTACTCTTACTGTCACTGAGGGCGCTTTCCAGGGAACCTCTACCTGCTGGGGAGCCAGTGTACTCTAAGAAAGAGTCAAAGCAAACTCCAATGTCTTCTTGTGCCCTATAGATCGACTCTGCCACTGCAACAGAAAAGAATGAGTCGAGTTTAGAAGTTGGTAGTGGAATGTCATGTTTGTATAAAAAGAAGTACATGAGTAAGCCCTACATATCATTATCATTTGAATAGCATGCAGCCACCTTAAACTGAAGGAGAAAGCAGGACAAAAGGGTCTGAACTAGAAACAAACTGGCTTTGTCCTCTTCTCTTCCATAACTGTCTTAAGATGTCACAACAAAATGTGTCACAGGTACAGTTTATCCTACTTAAACAACTTACACTGAGTCTGTTGAACATCTCTGCTGTCAGTAATGAGGGTAACAAGGTTCCAATCATATGTTCCCAAAATATCTTGAATGATGCTGTAGAACTGGTCCAAGCTGGGTGATGTCTGCATGAGGAATTCTGAGTTGCTATTGTCCACAGAGCTATAGGCCACCTGCACTCGTTAAGAGAGAAGAAAAAAAATAACAACATAACAATCACCAATCACTGTAAACTCAGAAGGCAAAAACCCAAATAATTTGCAATGCCAACATTCCTAATAAGAGAGAATGCAATGATATACTCATTAACAAATGCATATTCATATCATAAGCATATTCACGTATTTTGACTTCAAAGGCTACATTGCTATTGGTTGCTTTTTTATCATTCCTTCTGAGTTTGATTTTTACCTGTGTTTGATTTTTACCTGTGTTTGTAAATAACTCTACTTTCAAATGCGTAATGTAAAGTAAATATCAACATAACTGTTATACATTTTAATGTAAAGTAACATAAAATAGTAGTTTAGTTCCCATCAAACATACAACACAAAGTGCTGAATTTATTGCTTTATATTCTAAGTTTTGAGCCTCACAAAAATCACCTCTTTTTGTTTACAATTATTGAAAAATTATGTTGTTGTTTTGAAAACACAACCTTAGTTTGATCATCATTGTGTTACTGCCACCAAGTTGCACTTTGATTGCTGCAGTATCTTAGTGCATGATTTGAAGTGAAATAAGGTCATCTCCATGGCAACAGTAATTACTGATGACATGAGCAAGAGAATGACACACCGTGGTGCTTGTTATTACAGAAGCACAAAAGGGACACTTTAATGGAAAAAAAAACTTTCTCAGCAAGATGACAATATTCGTAAAATTGACATTTTGAGGAGTGAAATATAATTCATCAAAATGACAAAAATCCAAAATTTGATGATTTGATGAACTTGTCAAAATGGCAAGTCTTTGTGACGGTGAATAACACCAACCTGTACATATTCAGACTGCTCGGATAAATCTGACAGATAGGTCGCAACCCTTTGGTCTTCTGCTCCCAAAATCCCGCCGATGTGTCGCCAGCCGTAATCATCGCTGAAATCTCCCGTTCTCGACAAGTAAGATGAAAGAGATCGTATGCCCTGTCCGACGCTGAGACAACTGTCGAATATGGTCGTGCCGAGTTGAACACCCCTAAGGAGTGAGTCGTCCTCATTTATGGCATTCACAGCATACAAAATGGCTTCCACATTAACAATGCCTGCTTCCCTTAGACCACCACAGGTCTGTGATGCATCCTGTGGGGCTTCATGTACACCAACTAGAGCTGGAATCTGCAGTTCCCCGGGCAGGCTGGCAAATAATCGTGCTGAGTCTTGCAGCAAGAGGCATTCATCGCATCTTCCGACACAATTTGTTCGAGATTGACCCAATGAAATTTGCTGTCCGTCACTATACAGGGAAGGTGTTGCAACCTCAAGACTGCCATCGACCCACCGTCCAAGCTTGAAAACAGAGAGAAAGATAATAAATTAATATTCGGGTCGTTTAGGACAGTGTTCTCAGTGCTAAGCAAATACACGAGAGTGGAGGAAGCCTATACCCTTTTCACATGCAGTGGATATGGACTCAAAGATTTATTGATCAAATTGAGTGTATTTTGTTCTGTAAGGTCAGTTCAGATGGGAAAACCTTAGGCAACTACTGTATTGAACAAAAAGTCAAATTTCTCCAGTGACCTGGTCATGGATTGGACCCCAAACCTCCTGGAAGCTTTATTGCTTGACCAGCACTATAAACTAGAGGAAATACCACTTTGGTCATTAAATTTCAGCTCCAAGTGACAGCCAAGGTACAGTATCCTTTGTCAACTGCCAAAGCAGAGCGAAAGTTATTCAAAAGTAAACAAGTGCTGATGTATAGTATCCATCAAATCAATATTTAATCACTGTTATCACAGCAAAGTAATTAAGGACTTTTTGCCTCCTTTAACTTCAAAAACCACATGTATAGTAAAATGCAGTGAAGTAAAATAGAATGTGATTGTCTTGAGAAATCAAATATTAAGTACAATGAACTGAAACTTCTATATGTTTTGTGATATCTTTATAGCTACATTAAAAAAAAGTGGAACAGTTAGCACACATTGTGATATTCAAACACAACAAAAACAAGGCTCACCCTCGCATAAACCAATCTCCCATCCTCCCTTGGACGGAAATTCATGATATCGTACTCGGCAGGGCCGTCCCCCTTTGAATCAAACCGAAACTCTTCTCCATCTGCACCAGTGAAAGAGACGCTTTTCAGAATGTTAAAAAAGGTGTCAGGATTGTTCATTAGGTTGGAGCAGAGATGATTTGTAACACCAGGACAGAGTTCTCCCAGAGCTTGGTGAAGCCCAGATGCCATTGCCTTCACTGCGTTGACAACATACGTCACCTCTGGTGCCTGCACAAAGTCCTCATCCAGTGTCTGCATAAAAAACGGACAGTTGGTGTCGTAGTGGTCCCTACCAGTGGCCAGGTTGCACTGAAAGGTATCGCTCCAAAAATTCCTCCACCATGGGTTCATCTGATTGGAGTATGCAGTCAAGCTGGTAAAATATTCCCTGAACCCGGTGGTTTCACTCTCCCTGAACCGTATTGTGATCGCACCCAACGACGTCGTCTCTGCCCCCTGTGAAACATACACCTTGGATCCCCAAGTGTCCCCCCCAACCCACTGGATGTTCGTCACCTCCTTCCTCTCTGCTGCCTGAAGCACAGATCTGGTGTGCAGATCAGAGGTCAGAAGTAAAACGACCCTAGCTTGCTGGTTTGTCTGCAGAATGTCAATAAGAGACTCAAACTTCTTCGGGGAAGTGTCAGAGTTTTTGAGAGCTAGGGTCATCGCCACGCATATGCTTGATCCCTTTGAGAAGAGTCTGAACTGCTCGAGTATATCGGCACCGTAAGAGTTGTCGGAGTATATGATGGAGATGTAATTCCATCCAAATTCTGTCAAAACATCAACCATGGCCGCAGCTTGCTTCTCATCAGAAGGAACCGTTCGAACGACATGGGGGAACATCTTGCTGTTGCTGAACATTGTTGAAGTCGCACCATAGCTGACCGTTGCTATGTCCAAATTGACCAGAGTATTGGACAGAGCCTGCGTGGTGTCGCTCGTGCCGCCCCCGATCATACCTGCGATGGCTATGCGGTTAGGGTTGTAGCCCGGTCGGTAGTCGACCGTCCCAGAGTAAAAGTTACCCACCTCCTTGCCCACTCGTTTCTTGCTCCCGCACGAGTCAAACCCAATTCCAGCCAGCTTGAGATCTGGTAGAATGTCAGGGTCCTGGTTCACTTGCTGGATGGCAAAGCGGAATGCCTCAAGCAACTGCATGTTGTACAGTATAAGACGATCAGAGCATTCAATCTGAGTGTCCTCCGGTTCAGTTATCTCAAAGAAACCTGAGAGGGTGATATTTCGATAAAAGACGGACATTCACCATTCAGTAAAATGAGACCTTCCTTTGCTGCTTGGTTGTTAATGCCAAAGCCTTCACTTGACAAAAAATTTCCAGTAATGACAGACATTCATGATTGGTCAGAGACCATTTGTCTGCGATGCAACAATCAATAAATTATATTCCGTGCTATACAATACACAGTGGAAGGCAGGTGAAAGCATCTTAAAGAAACAAACTGACAGTCTAACACTAAAATACATTTACACACACACACATACACCAAGTTTCTCTGAATGACCCCATCTTGAATCCACTTTGATACCATGTTCAAACTGTAAAGAATTTTCAGTTTGTATCCAGTTGTGGATTACATACTATCATTACACAGCTGAATGATTTATGTGTACATACTATTACTCCCCTCCAACTGAGACTGGTAGCCTGTGGTTGTCACAGCATTTGTTCTCTTATCAACAAAAAGTGAAAACAAAATTGAAAATGTCGTCACATACAAACCAACACACATCTACACCAACATATTCCATACACCAATCTTCTCACAGTGATGCCATTAAACTTCACTACAGTGTGATGAATTCCAGCCAATTTTGTGGAAGTGCTTATTAGACCATATCAAGTTGTAGGTAAGACACTGCTATTAGATATTAAGCCCATTAATTGTTGAACGTATGATATTGCCTAGCTACAGTACCTCCAATCCAGACATCTCCTGAGGGTGTGGTCGCGACCGCATCCCTCCCATTTCTCTCACACTGCAGACATCTGGTCTGGTTGCAAACTGAATAGATCTCATTGGTCCTCTCGGAGCCATCACTATTGTAGAAGATTGCAGGCTCAAGGTTTCTGGTCAGCTGGAAAGTGCTAAATGATGCCACCTGTTGATGCAATTGCTCAGTTTGTTAATGAATAGAATTTAACCAAATTATCCCAAGGACAAATTGAGTAAATCAAACACATTTCGCTGCTGCAAGAATTATACTCATCAATGAGAGTTTGAAGGCTGAGGTAGTACTGTGGGATCAGTATATGCCCATACGTTTCTGACAGGCTGGCAAAGGCACAACAAAAATTCATCATTTTAAACCAGTATGATAATTTTACAATCATTTGTTGTTAAAGTAAGAAAAAGGAACATGTCTTCAGGGAACTTGCAACTTAGGTGCCTGTTGATAAGTGGCCGTACTTGAAACAGAAGTCAACTGGCTCAAAAACCATGAGGCCAGATGAGGCAAACTGTTCAGGGCTGAATGGAGATACAATGCTGTTAAGCAAATTTTGCCATCTCTAAGTTTAGCAATTGCCCGAGATCAGGCAAATAATGATATCAGTGACAGCATACACTGAAAGTGATACTGATAACATACAATTATCAAATTTAGGAAGAGAACAAAATGATTCAACATTGGTGAAAATGTGAGGTTCCAAAGAGAAAATATCCCTTCTTCACAAAGGCCCTGCAACTTCAACTGACTAGATATATCAAAATGTGCAAAAATGTGTGACATTCATCTCTCAAAGCGACTGATATTGTCTCCCGTTTTTCCTTTAGTAATTTATTTGGCATGTTGTAAGCACTTTTCATACATTTATGTTTTCATCTAGTTACGATGTAATTTCATCACAGTTTGCTGAACTGTGACATCTCGTATTTACTGCACTGAACAACTAACATACCTCAACTGGTCCATTCTGTTGCATGTTGTAAATGTGATACGGGATGTTGCTGTCACCATTCCTCGTAAAGACGATGTTCAATCCATCTTCGTTTTTACTTTGCAAAGGCTGTGAAACGACTTCACGAAACACTTCATCGCCAGACAAGAGATCCATGGCATCACAGACTCCAACGTAAGTTGATCCACATGTTTCAGTGTGGAGTCTGTGTAGAGCTTCGGCTATGGTGTACACGGCATCGATGACATAGGCTACAGTTGCATCATTGACATCTGTGGTAGGATCAAGTTCTTCATTACCTGTTGAATGTAATGCAGGCAGAGAGAAAAACAAAAATTACATTTAGCCCCTTACAAAATTCCACTGTGGATAAAATGGCCAACAGGTACTTTCAATTGCCTCTTAGATGATTCTATCATTCAATAAACGAAAAATTTGTGAAATGATTGACAGAAGGGGCTATTTCAAGGATATTACAAAAAGTGTGCAGCGGAATAATGTTTAAGAGGAATTTTGCTCCTTAAAGATAAACTAGAGCACCAACTGGTGC
>VJOZ01140127.1:0-12714 GCA_009801055.1 Stichopus horrens | reverse complement strand
GGTTATATAAGCATTTTAATTTCAAAAGAAAACAAAAAGCATGTAATGTGAATTATACAAGAAGGACATCACAAAGTATTGTGCGATCAATTGTTTCAAATTAGGTGAATGTCTTTCAGTATTTTATATCTCAACAATGAAACAAGTTATGAAGAGTGGAGTTGAGTGAATAGCATTTATTTACTAATTTCTAAAATTTATTTTCTTGTTATTCTAGACTTAGGGTAAACTTTAAAAATTTACTTATGTAACACTCCGTGTTATTGTAACTATTTGTGTCATATCATTTGATATTTTAGATTTCCCTCTGGGGCAATAAATGTGATTTGTCTATCTCTGCCGGAATTGAGAATTCGCAAAAAATAAGCCCGGTCGCACCACTGAAACAACTAAAACCGTTCATCTTGGCGAATGACTTGGAACAAGTCTGGGAGGTAGGTTGCTCTAAGTAATATGTTCTAGAACTTTACTGTTGTATCGGTAAAACTACCATGTAGTTCAAGAGGCCATTTGTTTGTCCAGGCCAAATGCCATGGTTTTAAAATTTCCAGATGTGCTGACTTTGTGAAGTGCACAAATTGTGGGATTTTAATGGAAAAAAAAAAAATTGCTAATGATCACAAGTTGCATCTTTTTGTGAACAGTTATTAAGCCAAATGAAATTCTGTGTTTTAGTATCCTGATAACTTGTGTACATGCAGCATTCCATTCATTGACAGTTGTGTTTGAAAGATATCAGTGATACATACTCAAAACTCTGTTCGAATTTCTTATGCTTTGATTCACCAAGTTGCACGATTCAAGTACACAGAATAATTAAAAGTATACAGACGATGACCAAGTCCCTGTTTCCAACTGGGCATTCATGTGTGATGCAGATTTATTTTGCGCGTGCAGTTTAAGTAACACAATGTAATGTGTGCAAACCAGGCGTTACACCATGCAACATTGTACATGTGTAATGGGTTTCATGGGTTGTTCATCATGCAATGAATGCAACAGATTATGATACAATACAAATAGATTTCATGCAGTGCTTTCCTGCACACTTTGGCTCCAATATAAGCCAATGTGATTATAGCAGAATGCATTATCTCATCTTTTCTTGCAAGCATAACCAGAAAAGAGCATGACTGGTACCTGTTACATAGAAAAAAATGCAATTTGAGCATTTACTTTTCTAAAGTTCTTTCACTATCCTGTCAGGTTGTTCAACAGGGTAAAGGCAAGTCATTGAGGTTGGACATAATTCTCGACAACGCCGGGTTTGAGTTATTCACCGACCTGTGCCTGGCGGAATTCATGATGTCCACCAAGCTGGTAGCCTCGGTCCATCTTCACTACAAGGCAATGCCCTGGTTTGTCTCGGACGTCACAGCTCACGATTTCCACTGGACGCTGCAACAGTTATCCGATTCGGAGGAGAATGTTCTGTCGTCCTACGGCCGAAAGTGGCAAGAGTATGTGAACAGCAAAAAGTGGACTTTGCACGATCATCGATTCTGGACGACCTGTCACGACTTCAGCGAGATGCGTTCGGTGAGTCCTGATCTGTACGGAGAACTAGCTCATTCCGACTTGATATTGTTCAAAGGAGACCTGAACTACCGCAAGCTCGTCCAAGACAGAGAATGGAGTCACACGGAGTCATATGAGAGGGCCTTGGGTGGGTTCCATCCGGCCCCCCACTGCGCCCTAAGGACGCTGAAAGCTGATGTAGTGGTAGGGCTGCAGGAAGGTGTAGACAGAAAGATCGAAGCGAGAAATCCGGACTGGATGGTATCAGGAGAATATGCGGTCATTCAGTTCTCTTCAAAAATATCATTATAAGCGACAAGTTGTTGACATTGGTGGTATGATATATATATTTATGACTATATCTGTTTCACTTGGTATACTCTGTGTGTGACTGGTAGCAATTATTATATTTGATATAGGCTTGAGGTATGAAATCGGTCAATCTGGGTCAAATGACATGAAGTGCACTGCTCAAAATGACCAGGAAGCTTGGGCGTCCACCCTCCTCGATGTACCAGTAATCCACAAATGAGTTGTTTGTGTTACGGGAAAGCGCGTCAATGGAACTCAAATCTTCCACATGTTTCTGTAAACATTTTAAATAATTTGGTACTGAAGATGGCAAGTGTTTACAATGTCACATTATTCAGCAACTGCCTTTGATAAGGGTCTTGGTATTCTTAAGTGGTTGTCCTGAGTAACTCAGGAGTGGAAGAAGCGCTGTGTCACTATTTCTTTGTCTAAATTGTGGCTCACACTAACATCGTTTTTATGTTGATATCGGAGAAGACAAAAGCCCCCCCTAAAGGGTCTGTCTCCTCATACCTATATTGAAAAGTGTCCATGTTATCACTCATTATGTGTACAGTTCCATTATAGGTTCAAACAGATTGGTCCAAATTTGAGCCCCAATTTGGGTGTCTCCCTGCTAAAATTTTCCCTGGATTATCTGTTTCCAACTTCAGTTTTCTGGGGTTCACTGAAGATGCTGTTGGTACAACTACTCCATCAGCGTTTGTGGACATACACTTCCTGCGTTCGTCTTACCAGTTCCATTTCACCCGTGCTCTCCAGCCAGTCGGTCAAGTCGTGGTCAAATTATTCACACTTCAGAGAAAAAAAAATATGAAATAGCATAGTTTGACTGGCTTCAGTTTCAGCAGAAAAACCCTAATGGAGTTGTACACATAATAAAGTCACTGCGATGTAATTGTGAGGAACCACGTACATTGCGATGTAATTGTGAGGAACCACGTAGATGATTGCCGCCCTGCCACTTCCAATATGGAATATCTCTCTCCCAAATGTGCACGACCTTTCCTTACATCAAAGAGTTCATATTTTCAGAATTTTTGTTTTGAGGATTTTGTTCTGAGAGAAAGCTCCATTGAAATCCATGCTAGTGGCTTAGTAGATGGTTTAAAAGAGTCTCTCTGGGGTCTGTTAAAAAAAAACACTTCCTAACTAATATGCGCAATTATAAAAGTTTTATCAGTATGCTGAGATTATGGGGATCAATGTTGATTGATTTTTTTTTTCTTTGAATATCAGCTTAGTAAAAAAGTATCATTTGCTATTACATTATCATGTCCATTTAGAAGTCACAATTTCATATGTACTAGTGTAGCGACAAACTGTGAAGGTATTTGTTAGTACAATGTAAAGTTAGACGTGGACAAAAATGTAATGAAATTTACTCTTCCCATGACTGGACTTTCACTATGAATTTAACATTCCCGCATCCTTGACCCGCTGCTATTTCACATTTAGGGCAGAGTACAGATGAAAATGGTCACATTATCTTTGCTGCTTAGAACTTAGGAAGAAGAATAAAGCTAGGCTTCCTTGCCACAGAGACTTTTTGAAGAGTAAATACCTCAGTAGGTTTCCCCATGAGAAACTATGGGCACAGTAACGTTTAATTTTATTATTGCACCGTTGCCATTAAATTGTTTTGATTTGGTGGAAAATGCAGCATTCCAACATATTTTCTCACCTTAAGATGTTTTAACTGGCTGCCATGGTGGTCAGGGTTTGTGTGAGTAAGGCATTGTTGTTATAACAGAGAATTATATCTTATGCAGAGTGGTCGCCACAGTGGTCATCGCTGGTTGGATCTAGTTGACAACGTGGCGCTTTGCCGACCATCATTGAGCCAAAAAAAAAAGACTGGCAATGAAATTATTAGACTGGCAATGAAATTATTAACTTCAGGCAATGTTATATTTATAAAATCACAAGCTTACAACGCACAACATAACCTTTGACCTTGAACTATGCGTGCAAATGATCATGAAGGGAATCTGATTTTAACGTCGTGATCCTCAAATTTTTAGATGCCGTGCATTGACATTATTATACCCAAGTTACGTAGGAATATGGTGTATAAAAAAAGAAAAAAAGAATAATGGCCGAAAAATGGACAATATCTCAGTGGGGAAGGGCAGGATACATTTGCCAGTTGAGTAGTAGGTTGGCCAGCACTCCAACTTGGTTGGTGACTACCCTGATCTCATGGTATGAATCTGTAAGTAAATACTATTGATTCCCAGCTGAAGGCAGGCAAGGAATCTATGCGATGGTGATGATGATGTGTGTGTGTGTGTGTGTGGAGTTAAGAGGTTTTCTTTTTGGAGATATGATACCTCATTCTAGAACTAATCTGCTTGCCAGCTTGTCTAATACAAGACTGTTCTTAGCTTTATATCTTTATGATGATCTCCATCATCCATTCTTAAGTTCACTCATCACTCAAAAGAGCATGATATGACTGCATTATTTACTACCCTTTCAGCATCTTATTTTACTGACAAATTTATCAGTCCTACGTTAGAAACAATAGAATAATAGTTTTGATGACTTGCTGACTAGGCTGGTTTACTGCAGTGCTGACCAGTGGTAATACGTCAGTTCAGACTAGGGCATGACCATGTATGAGATAAGCAGTTGAAACTGTACGTGGCAGTCATACGTAAAATGGAATTTCTGGAGCAGCTTTTAGAACAAGAAATGTGAATATGTTCGAGGGCTGGAAAATGTTTTGGATAGGTAGCTGTGAATCATTTTCTGAAATATCCGTGTGGTTTTGTTCACCAAGATGGTGTAATTTTGCAAAATAAAGTTTGGGTCTAACATGTCAGTCCTTACAGGATCCCCTTTAGAGATGAACTGATGATTCCATCTATTTGTGATAGTGTCTGTGATTTAGGTTTGTGCAACTAGGGGAATGTCAAATGTTTGGACAATGTACAACTTATGAGCTAGTGGAAGTGAGAAAATATCTACTCACTAATCTATTGGACTACACTTGTAGCTACCATTGCTGCGCTTATTATACCGTTACCCAAAATGCATACAAATTGTTAATCCTATATAGTTTGCTGAGTTGTTATGGTAACAGGGATGTCATTCTTTAATTATGTAAATGTAGAGCCAGTAGTGGCCGTAAGTAGAGTAGTTATTATAATGAATCACTAGTCCCTGTTGAGAGTAGGTAGAACAGTCTAATCTGGGAGAAAATTGTCTAGAGGGGTGAATATTATTGTTTAACAGTGCTTGAAGTGTTAAAGTTGCGTAAAATAATGTTTTTCTTGATGTACGTTGACAAAAATTGCTAGTGATTTTCTGAACCAAGCAGACTGGTCTCCCAAAAAAGACATTTTTTGGGGGGGAGGGGGGCTGGGGGTGGGCAGACAATGTGACCTAGTGCTGAAAGGTAATCATCATCACAAATGTAAATGTGACGCGGTAAAGTCACCGGTTGTCTTTTTACAAAGTCAACTAAGCTTGTGGAGTGCCTGAGTTTTAACACAGTTTTAGTATGGTAGGGTCAAATCAGGAACAGTCTCCCATCGTCAGATTTTGTCCTCCACATGCAGGAAGAAACATCTACGTCTTTTGGATGTGACTAATGTGAATACTCAGATATCATTGCATCTGGAGCATGTTACAGTGTAACTTCCCCAGAGATAATACCATCATCTCTATAAACATCGTTGCATGGACTGTCCATCTATTACCTAAGTCGATTGATGGAATTTGTAAATGGAAATTGATAATTATTGCATCCAAGGAATGCTTCATAAAACTCGATGGAACCAGATTTAAGTTTGCTCGACATCATCATATCACCATCAGTAGAACACCCCAACGTACACGTTTTCGAGCTTGGGGAGTCACCGTTAAATAACGTGTTTGCACCTGTGTTGCCTGTTCACCAGTTACCAGTATTGAAAAATGTCATAGAAAACCAGAAGATTCCATCTGTTCTCTCCTGTAAAAAAAAGGAAAATTGATATGCAATAAGTAGAGGAGGGAATGTAGAGATCGTGTTTATCAACCATACACCTCATACAAATATTTCCCCATCATATTGCTCATGCAACACTACATGGTGTAAAGTTGTCACATCCATTTTACGGATCATTTGGAATACATGTCAATTTTAAGTTTTAGCATTATTACTGGTAGGTCGGATGGATCGGGTTTGTCGGATTAAAAGGAAAAAAAACTGCTCAAACTGTGGTGTCAAATTTCAAGATTCTGGCTGAAGTGCAGCCATCTGTTTGGAGGTACACTTCTGTTGTAATTTTTCAGTGTAAGTTTTATGTTCTCACCTGGAGAGTGTTAACAAGTAAAACATCAATTGCAGTGAGTTTATGGTTTAAGTAGCTTCCGATGCCAATTAACTATTTACCCTGCAAGTTATCTTGATTTTCTTCATTAAAAAAGTTGATATCAATCATTTCTTCATTTGTAGCCTGAACCAACACCACAGCAGTCTGCTGCCATTGATGCTCAAAATAAACGTTTTGAAGAATTCTTCAAGAAACTGACTGGTGATGTAAGTAATCTTGGTGATATCCCATGATTTGGAGACACATTTGATATGTTTAGGACATTAGGACCTCAGAATGAAGTCTCATGTCCTTTGTGAATTCCCTTATGTTAATGATAATGTTTGTGATATTTTGTTTAGAATCTCTTTACAGTGTTCTCCAGAAGGGGTTTAAGGGTGGTGGCATTCCCCAAGTGAAATTGCCACCCTCTGAATAGTGACCCTCCTGTAAAAAAAAAAAAATTCATGCCCCTTACAAAAGCAACAGTCAGCCTACGAAAAAAAGTTGACAAAATGCTATTTCTATTTCCACTGGAGGTGGATAGGTCTTACATCATATTTGATGAATATGTCTCGAAGAATGATTGCACAAGCAGGCATCCTCACACACAGCAAAGTTCTACATCATGGTCTCCATCAAATATGATGCTTTGCCAATTTTTACCAGCATACTTTGCATCCTCTCCGCTTCCCCACTCTTAAAACTTTGTGGAGAACACTGCATTGTTACTGTTCTTGTTGCTACTGCATTCTGAATTCTATATTCCAATCTCCTATCTTGATGTGGGGTATCTGTTACACCAGAAAGAAAGCTCAGCTATCTTATTCTTCCGTTTTTACTAGGATATGGAGGTAGATGCATGGGAACTACAAGAGGTCCTCAATGCAGCAATGAAGAAAGGTAAATAAAGTCTGAGAGAGCATGGTCAAAATGATCGTCAGAAATATTGATCATGTTGCTTTAAGTTTATGTTGGATGTGCTGTATTGATGATATTTATGATGCAACTCTGCAAAGACATTGATATACACTTCAATATTTGTCACCCTCTCTCTCGACAGTCCATCGTTTTAACATACTCTTCATAGTTCTGTGCCTTTCAGTATTTCATCCTCTTTCTATCATCACATTTCAGAGAGAAAGGAACATACATATTTAGAAATGGGTTTACCTGCCTCACAAATATGTAGTAAACATGGTATAAATTTTCTAGACATTTCCGTATCATTTGATGATGTGGTTCATTCGCCAAGATTTATTACTGTTATTTTGTAGTATTATCTGAACATTATATGCCTATCAAATTCAATGTGATGTCTAAAAAGCAACTTAATGGAGAGAAATCTTTTTGTTAATATCGAGCAGGACAGTTTTGTCTTGGTGAAATTAACAACAGTCAAAATTGATTTGTGTATGCTGCTGGAATCTTGAGAATGTAAAACTGATTGGTTCAGTGCAGGCATTGTACTAATGGCTCTACTTCCTAGTGTGTATGAATATTCATCACAATATATACTAAAGGATTATTTGATATTCATTGACTTTTTTTTGTCTATCTGTTGTATAAACAGTTCAGTTATAGCTACTGACTGGGATCTCTCAACTACCATGGTTGTTAACTGTGGTGAAGATGACAAGTTGATGGTTGCATTATGTAACGCCTCCTTTATTCCTTACATCTCGCACACATGTGGTGTCTCTCGTTTATCGTTGCCATATTCACCATTTTCCATAAAATGCTCCAATTCGCAGACACGTGCCAAGCTCCCTGCACTAGTTTGTGACTTTATAGAGAATGTTTCCTTGTGGTTAATTAGAACATGGATTAATTAAAAATATCCATAAAGACAAAATACAATTGCAGTGAACTGCTAGTCTTCATTCGTTCATTTGACTGATGGACAGAAAAATTAAGAGCAGTAAGTTTTGACTGGAAATTGCACACTGACTGCTGGTATCTATATCCCACAATATAGGTACTTAAAAAAAAAGAACTGTGTAAATAAGTTGATTTAAGCTCTTGACTTCCTTATGAATAATTGCTGTCACTTGCACAATAGATCAACGGAAATTAAAGTATACTTGGTGTAATAATATGCCTTAATATGTAATTTGGTGCGATGTTTCAGTACGTACTAGCAGGATCTTCAGATTTGAATCAAATTGCCAGGTAAACTTTCGCTGCATTTTTTCTAGACAGGTATAACTTTCCCTTGTGGATAAGCAGTTTTGCTCCCTTTTAATAATGCTATAATGTGAAACGATTATGTGCTGGTCTTCGTCTCTTGACATCTTCAGGAAATTATTGTAAGGTCCTGGGATTTGGTAGTTGGCATTAGTAATGAATGAGAGGGATTTTGGCTGTGTTGTGGGTGTTTATTACATTCACCATCATAGTTAGAGCAATGTGCCATTGTAAGGAGATATATCATGCAGTGTGCTGTACAAGGTTTATAGATAAGAGCGGTGTGCCGGAATAAACCAATGAAGAGGGAGAACAGTGTAGTATTTTAAGTGTTGTGTAGATTGAACAAGTGTGCCATTTTAAGTTCATAGATAAAGCAGAAAGAGTAGTTTACTGTTGTAAATTGTCTTACCAGATTTGTCAGACATGTCAGAATTTTACATCATGGGTTTGCTTCTTTAAACTTTGCCAGCATTAAATGCCTTTGAAATCAACAGTATTTTGTGAGTAAGAAAACTGTTTGGTTCCCAGGAATTGATCAATTACTTAGTAAATGACAACCGCTCACGACATTCCCAAAATGACTTATGAATACTTTTGTCAAGGTGCAGCATATTTAATTTCATCATCTTGAGCAGTATCTCGTGTGTGTGTGTTTCCTGCAGTGGGGGTGCCAGTTTTCAGCAAATGCTGAGTCCTCCTGTCACTCCATTGGGTCTGCACAGCTTACATGGATAGGTTTTAAGAACTGACACTTCCTCTTGAAGTTATGTCCATTATTTTTTTTAATCATTCATTTTGGTGGTGAAGATGGAGATGAAGGTAGGTGCTCGTGAAAGCCAGATGCATGCCTGTTTGTTTAGAGAAGCTTATGAATATTCAGTGGTAACTCATCATTCATTTCATATTTCATTATTTCCTTTTCAAGACCTCCCTCGCCCACCATCACATGAAAAAAACAAAAAAGGTGTATAAGTTGGTCATCACTTGCACTTGCGGTCTTACACATTTTGTCCGTCAGGACATTTCAAACATTTTCGTCTTCGTGTAATTTTGTGCACAAATTGATAAAAAAAAAACGCTTAATGTTCTCAAGTTAAAAAGCTAATTGTCATTCCTTACAGTCGTTTTTAAGTGGCTTTTGTATCTAGATTTTAACTCAAGATTGTTTCGTTTCACACAAAATGTTTGTTAATCCCCCTTGTTAACTTCATTCTGAGGTGAAATTTTTACCTGGCTTTACATCACAATGATGGAAACATTTGAGGTGTCATGTACGTTACGTCTTTGTTGCACACTTTTTCTTCCGTAAACTCTGCTTTCTTTTTCTTTTTTGAGACTTGAAGGAGACAAGTACTTACAGAAAGATTTATCAACAAGTATGCTGACAAGTTACTGTTAATTCCACACACACTATTGACCGTAGTTTATAATAGTGGGCCATCTTCGTACTTTGTGTGGAAGATTCATGTATGACTACAAGTCAGTATTGTGACATTCATGGGTATAGATGTCATGAGTATAGTAAATGAGTATAGTTCTTAGTATATTGTAGTAACAATTCAGTAAGGAAAATTAACTGTAAAATCCAGAGTTGACGCCCATCAAAGAAGTTGTTGTATCTTTGAGAGTATATTCAAGGTATCCAGAAATGAGAATTTCACTCCATTTCATGATTTGAAGAGGACAGTTCTCATGATGTTAATAATGCTAATGCCAGTAAGCGCACATATCCAGCTGATCAAGGCGCAGATTATTATACCTGTAAAATGTGAAAAAAAACTATAATCATCCAGCATTTCATATAATTTCATTCCAAGCAAATTGACAACTTAAACAGGATAAAGTCATTGTAGTGGTTTCCTGCAAAGTGAACCTCCCCCTTCCCTCTTCGTTCCTCATGTCCTCATTCCCTACTTTCGTCAAGAAATTAGGGCAGTCTGTATGCTGATTTAAGACTCATTAGACCTTGAATGTGGCTTACAAGTCTAGTGTCAGTTGTTGGATGTGCTTTTGATGTTCTCATTCCCTGCAAACAGACAATAAAATCATTCTTGTAGTTCAATGTGAGATCTTTAATGGTGTGTGGGCTGCTGTATATGCCATGTCTTCGGTGTTACCCTGAGTGTATTTTCCTTTTTCTGCTGAGTAGCGAGTTAAATTACTAGTTAACGAGATGTTGTTTTTAGGTCATTTGTAGTCTGGATGATACAGTGCCATTGGCCCTATGGTTTTTGCACTAACTTGTACACTAATTGTACACTAACCATCATTGTTAATGTTGAAAGCAGTACAGTGAATTTTTTTCCCATTTAGTAGTAGCAGAAAATTCAACCTTTTTTTTCTTTCCCTTAAGGATTCAAGAAATGTGATCTTTGTCAAAGTGATTATGTGTGGGTGTGTGTGTATGGGATGCTTGAATTTTATTGAAGATGTTTTTTAAGATAAAATGTTGGTTGTAACTTGCTGCTGTGTGGTTAGGTGTGGTTTCTTTAGAACTTGACGAAGTCTTAGTCATACTTTGTCCAACGTCTCACATGAATCAATATTCCTTGAAGTGTATGAACTTGATTTTTATAAGACTGGCCACCACTGAGAGAGCTATGCAAGCCAAATGTCATTAAATTGTTGTTTTACGTCAGCATAGTTCAAGTGTTGAGAGATTATGATATGAGAAAGAACTTTTGTTCTTTGATATTCTGTCTGGCTTTACCCCAAGCTGTTTTCTGTACTTCTTCAATGAACCTTAACCTGCTTTATCTTTGTTTTCCTCCTACGATGATATCTTGATGTGCAACCCTTTTCAAAATTTTGTCGCTTTTACCTATGATGCTTTAATGTTGATTTGCAAAGTCAAAAAGTATGGATACAAAGTTAAAAAGAAAAAAAATTATCGCACTTCACTCACATATAAGTCGCTGCAAACGTATGTAACTCTGTATTTGTGGCAATTGTGGGTCAAAGGTTTTTTATATGCGAAAAATCATTAATAAGGTCACTAGTTGGCTGTGCCTGTTGTTGTTAGGCTGTAAAGTGTGGATAAAAATCAACAAAATATTGTGCAAGTATCTTGCCAGCTTTTAAAGCGAAACCAGTACTTTCACAATTTACTTCTACCATCAAATTCTGATTTCAGTCAACCTCAGAATACTGGTTTTAGAAATCAATTCATCCCCTTTTGGTGGTTAATGTAGTCATACCTTTACCATGCTGTACTTCTAAAACAAACTTTAGGCAAGTTCCACACCCCACAGGGGTTTCAAGGATGATGGAAATGCTTACGAGATACGAAAGGGTACAGGTCAACTGAGGTTTTTGTCTGCAGACAGATACACATTCTGCTATTTCCTCATTTTTGTTTCAGTTTCCTGAATAATTGACAGATTGGAAAATCAATATGACAGTGTGATTTCCAGATAATTTTAGCTTCTCTCAATTTCCTTGTATTAAAAAATCATTTGTTGGGTTTGAACCCCCTCCCCCCAAAAAATGAAAAAGAGAAGGAAAGTAATATCAGAGGAGTGCATGTAAGAAACGATAATCATTGCATCATCATTTACTCTTCAAGGCGACCTACTGTCATTTGAGAAATTGTGGAAGTATTTGTTTCATTAAATTGACTTGAACAAAACAAATTTCTTACATTACTTCAACTATGTTCTGTATTCAGGTCTGAGAGTTTTATTGTGCATTGCTACCTCCTCCTTACACTATGACATCAATTATTTCTTTCAGAGCTTCATGGCGGCTCCTTTTCGGTGGAATCTTGCAAGAGTATGGTAGCTTTGAGCGATGTATCCTTTTACTCATCAGCGGGCATCAAGCTACGTGCTGTTGGTCGAATGCCGCTAGAAATAATATTCTGTTCTGGATGCTCAAATCCTTCCGTTGAAAACCACATACTCAGCTCCAGTTTCCTTCCCTCGCTAGAGTATTCCATCTTTACATAACTATAGAAGCCATTAAATTAGTTATGGCTTTGTAGCCCTTCATAATATGTTGGTTAACTGCAAGGATATTTTCTGTAATCAGGGTTGGTACAGCTCCTGGAAAATCAGGGAAATGTGAAATATGAATTTCCAGGCCTGGAAGGTATGGAAAAATGATCTTTTCTCCCCAAAGTCTCAAACATGGCAGGGAACTTTAAAGAAAACATGTTTTGCTGCTGTTCACTCAGTCAAGAAATAAATAATTTTTAGGAAAATTTGTAAAGTAACAAATATTTTGTTTCATCTTAGTATGTGCTTTGCGATGAATTGTAGATTGCCTTAACATTTTTGTAGTTATATCATACAGTAGTATTAGCGCAGTAATAAATACATATCCAGCAATCAGCATTTTCTGAATAGCAGAAGCAGCGTGTATTATAGATGTACAGTATGCTTACTGTAGC
>VJOZ01140047.1:0-13474 GCA_009801055.1 Stichopus horrens | reverse complement strand
AGGCGTCACACACGCACATACACACGCACACACACACACACGCAATCACCATCGCATAGATTCCTTCTGCCTTCGGCAAGGAATAAAAAAATCACACACATTTGATCACCAAGATGTATAAGGTAGGCTACACCAACAGAGATTCAGAGGTTAATGAATAGTACTATTGACGGAAATGTAGGAAAGAGAGACATATGTTAGAAATATTTAAGACAGCTTTGAGTGAAATCATTGGAAGATTATGCATGTATTTGGAAAAATGTCTACGCAAATGCGACATTTTTGGAGTCAATTACTCATAGTCTGAATAGTCGACTCTGGAACGACTTGTGAATTTTACTAGATACTGGTTTCAGTGATGTCACAACTGTCCGGCCCCTGTATACATATAACATCTTATTTTGAGCAGGAATTATTGTCTGCAAATGATGTATGGCCTCAATTATACTGTAGTTGGCAGTTTAGAATTGGACTTCTCAATAAAAAGTTGTCAGACATATCAGGCTGAGCTTAAATGAGAAGCAAGAAATGTAAAAAAGCCCTTCTGAAGATTTCGGAACAATGGCCCTTCCAAATAATGACCTCTACCTTCAATTCAGAATAATAACCCTTTTGGAATTATGACCTGCATGTTGATTCCGAATTAAGACACTTTGGAAAGATGACCCTTTGAAATAATGAGTGGACACCAAATGCCATGTAAGTGTCATATGTAGTTAGCATTAATGTAAGTGCTTCATTTTCTGGAACACCACAATCACAGTGTACTATAAGTCAATCTGCAGTTTGCAATGAAACACCATCATGTAGTCTTATATTCTGCTTTCTTTTCAAAAGATGTATCAAGGACTGCAAGTAGTACTTTTGATATTTGAAGATAGCTGACATTGTTGTGATCTTGTAAATGAACTGTCTGAGGATTTAAGGTAACAAAATGAAAACAATTTATCTGAGATCACTTGTACTTTCAATTTTTGAGAGTGTGAGTCAGATTAAAGCTCAACCTTCCACTGTCCATTCGGTTCTCTTGCAAACAAAATATTTGTCTGAGAGGCTCATTCTCATCTCCATCATCGCATTGTTCTGATGCATATCACGAAAGATGAGAAATGACGAGCTTGTTTGTTAGGAGCACATTATTGCAAAACGAAATCACAAGTTTCTCTTCCTCCAAGCAACTGGGACCGGCCTATAAATGACTGGTGAAACATCAAAGGTAAGGAGAACAAAATGCTTCCAACAAAAATTTTTTGTGAGAACGAAACAAGGCCAGACACAATTTACAGATAGGTGTATATGGCAATCTGTAGTGTGATACTGAAAAGACATAGCTCATTTGCTATTTGTGAGGTACCCCGAAGAGACAGACAATAACACTCAGAGGAAACCTGCATAGGTTTGAAGAAAAAGGTGAGGAATTTCAAGAATGTAGGACAAGCTAACTTGTTCAACATGTGAATATTTAAAGTGGTTTGAATTAAATGAGGGAAAGTAATTAACTGGTTGGTACATCAAGAGGACACTGGTGCTATATGAATTGCTAGAACCCTGGTGATGTACATGTGGCTATTTCATGACCCTAGTATTAAGTGGATGCATGTTTCAGGACCATGGTGCTGTGTAGGATATGGTTTCATGACCCTGATGGTACGTACTATGTGGCTGTCTCGATCAGGACCCTGGAACTGAGTGGCTCTCACCCCGTAACTGGACCCAAATCCAGTTCACGTATAGCAGAATGCGGGACATCAAGTGGCAAACAGGCCCACTTTAACTTAATGTGGCAGAATGTGGCATATATCATGCTGTGCGTGAGCCTAACGATAAGTTGACATGTTGAATAATACATTCACAGCAGATTTTTTTTAACACTATTGCAAAGGAAGTCATGTACACTTTCTGCACCTACATATCTAACCTTAATGTTTTTCTAGGTAATTATTGTCTACAAAATTAGAAAAATAATTAAAACGGCAAAAATATACTATTTAAGTTACCATCATGCACCCATGAGGAGAACTTGAAACGGTCATGCACCCCGTTAAATTGTTTGATAATGGTAGGGTTCACAAATTTACCACCTAATCAAATTTTTTTGTTCCCATGGTAACATTGCTCAGATATTTCAGTTATTTGTTTTGTTTCTATTATATTACACTAGGTCTAGTATGTTTGCTTACTGTCACTAGCTCAATCAGGGATTTTCCATTCAATTGGGTTCACTACTTTATGTACACAAGCTACAATGGGCTGTAATAATAACAAAAATCTCGACAAGTTTCGACAAATTTTTTAAATATTTGGTAACTAGGAGCTTTCTCCAAGACTCTTTCACAAGAAAAAAAAACAAAAAAACAAACAAAATGCATGAAAACTGGATAAATTCAAAGTGTATGAATAGAACTAGCTCATGCGTGATTAAGCCCTGTATCTTATGACGACAAGCTAAGAAATATAAATTAACGCTCACTCGTGTTGAACTTGATTGACCAAACTCTTTGAGGGTGATACATACTACTTCTCCGAACAGTCTCCTACAACTGGACTGTGGACATACAGCCCTGTATAACAAGCACATATCATGAGCAGAGACGTGCCAACTCTCACGGTGTCACCATGAGTCTGATGGATTCGAGCATCGATCGTGTCATGCATGGCAAAAATGCCAGATATCATGTTGAAAACTTCATTAGACCATGCTAGTTTGCTGGTTTAAGTTATTACTACAGTAAATCAAATGTACACAATACTGTTGCCAGAAATAGTGACTAATTCAGCAAAAGATTCTCTAAGAAATACAGACATCTTCTAAGAGAGTGCTGAAATATTCAAATCAAGCTTAATAGTTCCTTTTCATAACAACGTAGAACTTTTTAAAATCTTCAATATCACTTAAACGTGATTTCCAGATTTCCTTTCCAAAGTTGCCAGAATTCTAGGTGGTTGGCAACTTTTGAGGTTGGCCAAGGACGTACCAGTGAATAACGACTTGACATCGGACTCACAACCAAAATGCGTATCCTTGCAATGGACAGAATGCATAATGCCAGCTTCAAAGTTTCCTTCACACCAGGGCTGACCAACCTTTTAAAATTTACCCCTTTGAATTTGTGGTGGGTGCCACACATTGCAGCTACAGCCAGACCCTTTTTTGCTACTCTTTATAACGAGCCCTCTAAAGTAGCTGGTGGTATTGGAAAGAAGCAAATTGTTGGCAAATTTAAACCTATCAATTATCACCAGGTTCTACACAGATTACTTGGTCTACGTGGTTTACTCTTCTCTCATTTTGCTCAGCTATTTTCCTTTTTCTCTGTATTAAGTTTTTGTTTTTGTTCAAAAGAGACCAGTTGGGGGGGCCACATGATGCCTTTCTAGGAGTAACTTTTGGATGGCAGGCCCCCCGTTGGCCACCCTTGCTTTACGGTGTTATCAAAAGTTTAGAAACAATAAACTTACAGTTTTTCATAGACTCAGGAATGCTTTTTGAAAAATTTTGGGTGTGAAGTCAATATGTATACAAATGCATTGCAGATGTGTTGCAAGTGCATTGCAGGTATGATGCAGGTGTGTCCTGTTGTAGATGGGCTGCAGGTGTGCAGTAGGTGTGTTGCATGTGCGTGGCAGGTGTGTTGTAGGTGTGCTGCAGGTGTCTTGCAAGTGCTTTGCAAGCATGCTATTTTTGTACTGCAGGTGCACAGTCATAACAATTACTTTTTAACCAGCCCGTACAGTACATACTGTACACAAAGCCAACATTAACTGATTAGTTCTTGCCCAATAGAAACTAGAGAATTTGCATGAATGGTTGAGTGATAAAAGAAGCTTAATTTTGTACTAATTGGCACTTCCTGTCATGTTAATATCTAAGTTTTAATAAACAAAATATGTTAACTTTTGCTTCAATTACAATTTTGGCTTCATATTACTTGTTTCAAATTGTTATCATACAATTTTCATATCTAGGCACAATAACTTACTGCCTATACTTCAAATATTCTTCCTTAAATGATTTTTGGCAAAAAGAACTATGGCCAACATTTTTGGGAGGCCAATGGCACCTATCAGCCTACTTCTGATGATGGATATTGCTTTGATACCTACATCTAGTTCGTTAGCACCCTTTCTCCTAAACTATTAGCATTTGATTCCCTTAATACCATGATTTCCCCCTCGATCGTGCAACTCCCATCAAAAAAATAAGGTGGGTGTTCTCGTTCCCGTTTAACAGGCTCGGTGACGTAAAACAAAAGTAAAATAGTCTGGAGCCTGTACAGCTAGTGAGCGTTTTAAAATATGGTTTTCCAGGCCCTAGGTATGGGCCAACCTACTAGGTGGGGATACATAAAATTGTGTCATGAACTAAGGGAAGTTATAAATTTTTTAGGTTAGTGACACCAAGGACCGAGCAACAATATCTGCATCTGACAGATATTTTCCAGCTCCCTGGTCCAAGTCAAGATGAGATCATAGATCATGACATGTTATGACAAAGCTTACTAATGCAGGCACTTGTTAGTCCTGGTAGGCAGACTGGTCACAATGAAAGTCTGAAGAAGCACTAACTGAAGAGTGTGCTTTGTTTTCTTATTAACAACACAGGGTTTCCATTATTGTCAAAGGTGGAATAAATCAAAAATACTTTTACAGTACAAACTTGAAAAAAAAAAAAAAAAAAAAAAAAAAAAAAAAATTGATGAGACAACCCCTGCTTCTGTTTTGATCCTCAGGCAGTAGGATTGCAATTCACAGCAGGAATTCACTCCTTTCGCACAACATTATAAAGGAAGCAGGATTTCATTTTATTCTCATGGAAAGGAGGTGCAAGAATAAACTACCAATGTGTCCCAACGCTTTCTTTTTTTTTTTCAAGATTTCAGCTGCCTCTTTGATGACGTACAAAAATTACTTTAAATCACTGAATTATGTTGAAAAGTGGTACAAGTCACAAAAAACAGAATACTTAAAGTGTCAGACTAAAGTATTAATTTCAAACTAAAATGAAGTAAAGTTGTACATGACACAAATCACAGTATGAATTAATTTATATACACTCTGTTATCATCTTGACCCTTTCCTTTAAAATCAGCCAAAGGAATCTTCTGAGGGGAAGCCCCACCATTGTTTATGGAGACGGTTTGTGTGGATAACACGTACTCTTGCCCAATTTCCTTGCAATCTCTCCAAATTTTCATACTCTCCCTCTGATTGGTGCTTTTTGATATATTATGTCAACTGTCCTGTTTTCCCTTTCGTTATTACGACAGGATTCATGCCAAACCAGGAAACGAATGTCTCCATCGCTCTGCATTACCGGAGCATGCAATGCGGCAAGAAAAGGTTGCAGGATGAATTGAGCATAACAGAAATGCCAATTAGGGAAGCACAAACATTAGTAGCATCAAGTAAAGTCTGTTTCTAGGAGAAATGAGAATTTAATACTTCAATTTTAATAAGCAATGTATGAACCACTGCTTTCAAGAAATTTATCCAAGAGCCAGATGTTATATTAGACAGGAAACAGAAAGCAAAAACAAAGCATTCTCTTGAAATTTACATTTATTCATTTCATTACATAAAGTTCTTCTTTCTTCGGTAGTCATAATTGAGATTTTGTAGTACAATGTCACCTTGAAGCATGCATTGTCATTATACGTGAATGCTGCAGCCTTGCACAAAATTGAGTTCAATGAGAGTTCAATCCAATACCCTGTGCATTACATGGATCCAAGTATGGGATCGTGTGCATTTCACAGATCCAACTGTAGTATCCTGTGCATTTCATGGATCCAAGTATATGGATCCTGTGCATTTCACAGATCCAACTGTAGTATCCTGTGCATTACATGGATCCAAGTATGGGATCCTGTGCATTTCACAGATCCATTTGTAGTATCCTATGTATTACATGGATCCAAGCATATGGATCCTGTACATTTCAGAGACCCAACTGAAGTATGACTGGCAACTTGAAATGCATGTGAAAACTGTGAAGTAAAATAACTCATTCTCAGGCATTGTCTTTACCTTTATTGCACCTAAAGCGATTGCCTGTGTACGAAAATCAGACGGATCAGACGAAGTTTGATCCCAAGTTTTCGTTCATACTTAAATGTACAAGCGAGGTTGTTCACGGACAGAATATGCGATGAGATAACCAGTTTGAAAAGCAATGGAAATGGCATAAAAACTGTAAAAAGCAGAAATCACATTTGAAAAGTAACGATTCTTACTATAAGCGCCGAAACATGCAACAAAGTTACAGGTCTCACTGGTGTATTGAAAAAATACTACTCAAGTCTTCACTCCTTGATCCGTATCAGAAATTGTCTTAGTGAAACAAAGAACTGTATTTACCAACAATGTACAAACTGATGGCCTCATTGTGCAATTAGACTGTTTGGACTGACTGAATATTCATTACCAGTATACTTCCTATTGGCTTGTTCAAAGTAGCACACTGTAAAAGTCAAATGAAAACTGCTGACCACTTCATCACCGTATTTTGCATTTTTTGCTTTACTGTTAGAAAACTTTGATATCATGTGGCAGAATTTACCACATGAAACCTAATTAATTACATCAAATTATCTGACTGGTGCAATTAGAAGGCATAGTAAACATTTGGACATGAAAGTTTACATTTTTCCACTTTTTGCTTATGCATGCAATCACTTTAATGAGTCGAACTGAGCCAAATAGTCGCGATAGTCCCAACAAAAAAGTCCTCTTTCCGCTATCTCGTTTATTTGTGTTCTTTCTATCTTGTTTCGAAGGGGTACCCAGACATCAAGGCTTCAGTATTAAGCTTCCTGTGCTTCACTCCTCACCCTGTATGCTGTATTTGTACAATCATAAATCCATACTTAAAAATACTGCCTAAGTGTTCTGCCAATAAAGCCAAAGTGAAATGGCTGACAATGATCCTAATTATTTGTTTAACATACACTGAGCATCAATACCTTTTCAATCATATTGATACCATAGTTGCAAATTCAAAGACTAAATTCAATTAGGCTGATATGGATAAGCAGACATTTATCAAACTGAAGATGGAGGTAGACATTTTGACTTGAATCTCATCCCTGCTATCCGATACAACTATGCATACTTGTCTGGGTTAAAAGACATGTCAGCACTTGTGTAAATACTCAGTTCATATGATACCAGTTATTAGTAAGTCCTATCTCCTTAAGTGTGTAATTGAAAGTCGTTTGATTCGTCTAATGATTAATTGTCCCTTTACTACCCATTACACTACAAAATATCCATCCACCTGTACATCTGTCTGTCCATTCATTCATCAGTTCATCCATACATCCATCCATCTATTCATCCATCCATCCATCTATAGACTCATCAGCTCATCTATCCATCAATCAATCAATCCATCCATCCATCCATCCATCCAATTCCACACTGCCACTTAAACCGCATATTGCACTGGAACAATTATTTCATGCCATTTCCCTAATGTCCATCCAATTTGCGGTACAATGCTGACACCAACTGCCAGACTAAGACCATTCACTTACTTTGCACCAAATGAACACTAATTACTGAGTATTTAAGATGTATACTTGAATCTCCAGCAAATGTCTGCCAGACAATCTACTTCTTTGATATTATCAATCACATGCAACCATTTTTTCAAATTCAGCCAATCACTGATGTGATGTTTATTCATGAGCTGTGGTAAAAATAGATAACACATGATTCATTAAAAGGTAATTCTCCCTTGTATTACATACACATGTACAGTGCATCGAGGTGTAAACAAGCCAAAATGGGAAAACAATCAGTGCTTTTTTTAGAGTTTCAAAAGAATGGTCCCATTATTCAACACCTTGGCTTTTCAAACATTTGTGGGTGGGGTTTGTTATGACTTTGGAAAGGAAAGAAGCTTCCAAGAATGCAAAGGACAAAGCTGTACTTTCTCAACTTTCATTCATTGTTTGATATAGGGAATTTAGCGAGATAAGTTTAAAATGTCTAAAGAAATGATGTTTTACAGCCATTGTTGTTCCTTAATCCAGAGCGATGGACGGAAGTCGTACAAATGAAGTTCAACTCTTTCTGCTTAAATATTCAGTTTGAGTAATGGAGTCTTGCAGTGTAATGACTATATTTTACGCTTCAGTGGCCACAGATGATGCACACTACAAGGTAGTGTGCTCATTGTCTCAGAAAGGCAAGGTGGCCATGATATAGTCTCCTGATTGTTAGCTGTATAATCCTAACGACGACGCAGCCTAGCTGCGTCTCCCAAGGCTTTGCCACGGCCACCGCTGGAGCCAAGGTTTTGACATGGTGCCTAAACAGATCTATGCAAATTCATTACAGAGTGCACCAGCCCTCGAGGTGTTACCCCTCTATGCGACGCTGTTTCTCATCACGCAATACAATGTCATCATCGACATTGTCATCCTCCTCACAGGTAACAATTACTATTCTTTTGATGACTTGATAAAGTACTTGTCAAACCTACCTTGTGAATTATGAACTAGTTTTATAGCTCTCCCAAACTCATTACAAGCTCTCCAATGTCAAAAAGAAGCATACTGAAGTTCAAAATGATGATTCTTCAACAAAAGGAAGGACTATAAAAGTGATGACTCATTATCGCAAAAATGAAAATAGTGACAGTGAATTACTGTACAGAGGGAAAATGAAACCGATTTCTTTTTGACATGTACTTCCTGATTAATAATTTCATGCCACATGATTATGGGAAAGAAAATAGTTGGCTGCAGTGAAAGTCAAACAACTTTTAGTACATGCTGTGTGAGAATCAGGTATCCAACATGTAACATAAAGGAAACTTAGGTCATGCTGTGAATGGTATTCAGGGAACAACTGTTTTTCTTTTTGTCTGCGAGTAAAGACGGACTTCTCCGTCAACAATGAAAGAAATCCTAGCAGTTGGAATTTTTGGTCCACCAAAGACTAGTTGACCTAAGTTCATGACCCATGTCACACTACCTAAATACGGCCCTCACTTAACTAATCACTGATCACCGAGGAAGGAGGTAATCATATGTCTAAACACATAAAAACATGCAACTAAATACTGCCCTCACAATAACTGGCATATCATGTGGGAGTAAAAGTTGCTGACACATGAAGAGAGAACTACACAAGAGAGCTACAATGAAAATATATCTGAAACTACTTCCTTTGAACACAACCTAGATGTTGCCAAGGACATCTGCTTTTGTCTTTCTGTCTTTCATTTAAAGATTCCATGGGTGCAAAAGGGATATGTCGTTTGCTACATTGTACATCACATCTGATAAATTTGTCCACAACTTCACCATTGCCAGATGCTATTCTTGAAAATTAGTTTTGCAACTTCAAGTTTGGGGAAACTGATAGAATCAAACATTAAATGACAGTCTTATGGGCTCTCGATTCTGAGGCGATAATCGGCTGTTTTGATGATTTGTGAGACAGAGATTCTGATTTGACCATTGGTTTCAGATTCAAATCAAAGCGTTGTTCTGCATAATCTGTAACACAGGATATAAGCAGGTGTGAATAAAGGTTGCTTAGATACCAAATAAAAAATGGATATATCACACACAGTAAATGGGTGCCCTAAGTCATACTCATCCCTTATGAATTAAAACTCCTATCACACCTGAGAAAATCTAAAATTAAGCTTTCTGATGTACATCCCTCTAACTTGCAGCTCCCTGACTGCATCATGATAGAAGTTGATGTTGCTGTAAATACCTGATAATTTCCAAGGAAGAGTTCATCAGTAATCTAAACACAGAAAAATTATGCAATACTGCCCTCGATGAAGCTATTTAGTGCAACATTTTGTGCTGAAATGAAAGACACTCATCCAGAGATAAAAATCCATATTATTTTAATGCTGCCCTCATGTAGGTAACTTTGATCATGCTAAAGTAAAAGCGGCTGACCCAGAGTTCCTTTCTGGACAGAGTTGCACCAACTTGAGTAGTCTCTGCCATTTTGTTTCCTGGCATCTCTCATGCACGGCAAATGTCAGTTCTGCCGCTTTGTTTCCATTTTTTGAATAAGATTAATATAACTCCCTCTATAAATTACACTACAGTTACTTTTTGGAATCTTTTTGTCACTTTTTCTACAGTTATGCCCTGGGTTCCTGTATAGAGGGGGTTGTGACAGGTGGATATTTGAAGCCATTTTCCCTCCAACTGGGCAAACTTATTGATCCTTCTTGAGACATGATGACCGATAATATTGCCATGGAACATGTTTGTTTTCACTGAATAAGCTCAGACATGTATCACTGTCTGAATGAACTACCTGCATGTATGTACTAAAACTTCGTGCAGTTGGAGGCAAAATGTCGGCTAAAATTGCAGTTGTCTCGACCCTCTCTATATAGGAGCCCTAGTTATGTCATATAAATACTGCCCTCACTGTAGCTATCAATCAAGGTCAAGACGGTATTAAGTTAATGATTTAAACTAAATCATATCTAAGCCATCTGTACTTTCATATAAATACTGCCCTCACTGAATAACTGATACAACCAGACAATTTATGTTAATGCTTGACAACCATGTAAAAAACAGTCTTTTGGGGCAACTCATTGTGCAAAAATGAAACAGGCATTTATGGAAATATGCTTTGAAATTAACATTACAATTTAACTTCAGTTAGTTACAAACAGCGACACTGATATAGTATCCTTCACTACCACCTGACGTTGGAACAATAACACTGAATTCATTTCCATCCTTACACGATCACGCTGGCACTGTAACACCAGTTTCTTACCTCAACTAACACCCAACATTGGAATGCTAGAATTTATTCTCACCCTGTTGTCATAAGATGACAAACAAGGTAACACAATCGATGCTGCCTTTCCTTTAAGAAGAAAATGATTCACTTTCTGTGTACGGTTTAGTTAGAAAATTATCAGAGGGCTACATGGAACATGAACATCTACATAAACATTTTAGCAGAGAGATTGCATGCCACTTGCATTACGTTGCACTTAACGTTAGATTTATAATGGAACAAAACCCTCTTTATTCTGCTCAACAGCTTCACAAATAGATTTAAATTACTGACTTCTGAAAGCAATTAAGCAAGGTTTGACGGCTGAAATTACAACTGTAAATCTTCATCCAAAGAAAAAAAACATGCCACTGAAATGAAACCGAAACGTTGGAAAAGGCACAAAAGTAACGGAAATAAACGACTTACCCGAGGTGTACTTTTTGCAGGTCTGTGTCTTTACTAAATTCATTATGTAACAGTCTTGCAGCGTGAAAAAACTTTCCGTCATCCGAGGGAATGCTGGCATCAAACTTTGCTAAAATGAAACCAAGTAGCGATTAAAGTAATAACACCTCTCTTCTAAAAGAAATGTTTGAACAAAAACTGGGTTTATAATTACTCATTTACTTTACCTAAGCTTCTAGCATTGCACAACATTGTGACCACTGGTTGCAATGCAAATGTTCAAAATTAATAATATCGTTTGCACCACGTCCAAAGTTCTGACCCAGCTGCCGGCCGTCCGTGGTCGGTCGTTTACCTCGGTATCCGAAAATGTAACTTTGGATAGGCTACATGTTTGTTGTAAAGTCAGAATATGGCATTTTGCTTTTCACGTTGATATAAAAACCACGTAAAGAATCTCATGTACAAGGATGACAACGAAGTGTTATTGGTTGCATGAATGCTGAATACTGGCACACACAAAATGTAGACAAGTGAAACTTTGAATTTGGATAGGGATTTCAGAACTGGGTCCTAACATTGTCAGTCTGGTATCTGGCACAAACACAGAAATAAATAACTGATACAATAAAACTTGTCAAATGAACAATATCCTTGTAGATCATTTTCATGGCATCATTTTAGTGGATATGCAGAGTGACTTTGCATATCATTACGGCACATGTAGGAATCAGTCTCAGTTTTGCTACTCTGAGAATCACGTTTCTGTTTCTTTTATTGTAGAGAAGTTATATGGCTCCTTTATATTTTTTTGTAGCTAAACTTTTTAAATAAATTTTTAAAAGGATGACAGAATCTCCAAAATGACCCTCCATTTGCTCCTAGAGCTAGATCAGAGACTAATTGGAGTTTCAAAAAGAGGATAATAATTTGCCTGTTTCTTACATCATTTCCCGACTTTTCTGAACACCGGTTGCACTACACCCGTAGCACAGCACATAAGCACAGGATGTGAGGACCAAATCAATTCATCATTTATAAAAGAAACATAGGGGTTGGCCAATCACAATGATGCTTCAATAAATGACATCTTTGTGTCAGCCATGACGATAATAGTTCATGTGTTTTCTTAAATTATTTCCAAACTTTTCTGAACACTGGTTGCACTACGAACGTAGCACAGGACATACGGACCAATCGATTCATTGTTTATAAAAGAAACTTAGGGGTTGGTCAATCACAACGATGCTTCGATAATGACATCTTTGTGTCAGCCAAGACCATAATAGTTGGGGTGTGTTTTTTAAAATTATTTCCCAACTTTTCTGAGCACTAGTTGCACTATGACTGTAGTGCAGGATGTAAGGACCAATCAATTTCTTGTTTACAAAAGAAACATAGGGGTTGGCCAATCACAACAATGCTTCAATAAATGACATCTTTGTGTTGATCTGACAGTGTAAGTATCCTATGTAAGTACAGAAGTTAACAACAGCCTATACTAACATGCTGTGCCACTGTCTCATTACATGTTTTTACTAGCAGATCTGAGGTATCCTTTTGCATTTCTAACTCTTTAAGTTTCACAAACGGATATAAATCTTCAGCTGACTAGCTTTTGGTTCCAATATGGATTTCTTTTCTAGTTCCACAGGTATGTACATATGCAATGAGCATGAAAGGAAGAGTGAAGACAAAATCTGCTAAGCTGGCAGATTTCAGAAGAAGTGGGGGATGCAAGTGTGGTTATAGAGATGCAGTTGAAGGGCTTCCCTAGGGGGACAGATAATAAAGAGGGAAGTTTTGCTCTCAGAGCAGAGGTTAGATGGTAAATGGTCCTACTATCATTAACTTTAAGGGTATTGGGTTATTCGGAGATCCTTTCTTGTCTTTCCTTTCAGTCGTAAAGGAGTGTTAGTTTCTTTCTGCATCTACTCTAGAATTAGAACACAGCATATGATGTTCAGTGATAAATTCACATTTCTGATCTGCTCTCAAATGAAGATAAAAATGTACAATTTAATTATCTTGATTAACTTAGAAAAATCTTCTTGATACCTCTCAGGAGAGAGGAACATTCTAAACTGAATGAATGGACACTCACTTGACAAGGTGTGTTCGAATGTGTCAAACGAAACACTGTTGCATACGCCCCTCAACGGATCCTGAAAAGTGACAAGAAACAAAAATAAGCATGTTTAATTTTTAAGATTAACATTTTTATGAATTTCTCTCTATCAAAAGGGAGTGAACAACGTTGCCATCATGTCATCATCATCATCAT
>VJOZ01139998.1:0-10875 GCA_009801055.1 Stichopus horrens | reverse complement strand
AAAAAAGAAAAATAATCGGGAGAGTTCCAGAAATGTTTCATGCCTACAGCAAATTGGCGGCTGTACTTCAAAGACATTAAGTTTTATTAAATTTTCACCTGACATATCTTTTGTTTCATAGTTCTTTAATTTTATGTCTTTTTGTAAGGTTTTTCATTAACAAGGGAGCTTCAATCAAGTTAAACCGAGTCTCCCTGAGATATCAAGCTGACCACTCTATCAACGCAATTGCAAGTTAAATACATTTGTAGGAGTTATTCATGAATAGTGAATGTTTGTGACGTATCATATTTAATCAGTCATATGATATTTTATCGTCGATAGTGTCATTGGCAGACAGTTCATTCACATAATTATTGAGTATACTCTAATATATTCTAGTTTCGAAAATAAGTCTACTACGTAATCCAGACGTTGTATGATAATCTCTAGGCTGAACAATTAAGCAAGCTATTTTTAACGTTATGTGTCTATTTTCTCTAAGAGTGATCCTCTGATGAAGTACTAAGAGGGAAAGGGTCCATCACTCACTCACATACAAGCAGGTGTTGATCCAAAACAAAAAAATTAAAATGCTAATTAGGGGTACAAGTTTTGTAAGCTCCTTTAAGCCCAGCAGCTTGTCTATGAACCTTTTAAAATTCCTACAACTCTTGGACATATAACTAATCAAACAATTGGACATTTGTACAACTGTAAAAGGGTTCATAAACTTGCTAATGTCCTCTTCAGACGCACCCATTTTTCTACACAACATAAATTTACAGTTCATAGAAAGAAATTAAAGAACACGGAGCACAAAACAGTACCTGCCCACATACATACACACACACACACCCACACACACATCCGAACACTCCAATTCCGTTTTGCTGAGTTAGCAGTTCCATATTCCGACCGAACCTATGCCGTGGTTGGATTTCGGTGGCGCCGCGTTTATCAATTTTAGGTGTAAAACATTTCACACGACGTCGATTGGAAGATTGACTCACCCGGGGATATAATACTAATCGGATAATCTCGACAGTTTTTGAGTGACGTTTCAAGATGGTTTCATTCTTGGCATTCCTGTTCCTCTTTTTTTTCTTTTGTCAATACACAATGATACTACACAGGCCAACTTCGCGGTCCACGAATTCTAAGCGGAGAACTCGATACATGCACAGAAAGTTTGAATATGCTACCAAGTAATTGACGTGCCCTACTTCACGCTCAGGTTGGCATGTTCACCAGACGCCATATATGGCGTATCAGCTTACCTCTGCTTGGTCGAGAGTAGGGAGGGGGGGCAAAGACCGAAACTGCCAGAACTGTTTCGAAGCAAAACTAGGATAATGTAAGTTCGAATGGATGTAATTTAACAAAATACTACGTAACAATGGCAGATCCAAGATTTGGCGGGGATGGGGCCGGCAGGACTTGGACTGATCGCGCCACAGGGGAGGGGTCTCCCTCCTCTTTGGAAAATTTTTGTTAACAAAGGGTGGGCTAGATGCGAAATGGTGCTACATTTAATTCCAGATTTGAATTGAAGATTTCATCAGGAAGTTCTATGGTTTTATTTTTTTCGTCATCAGTGGTGAGTCTGGCATCGTCAGGCCCTTCCTTCATGTCACATGATACAATGCTGACAAATCTTTTCAACCCTAAAATACTCTAGGGGGGCGGATAACAATTTAGACTACTGGAGAGGGGCCTGACGGGGCAGCTATAGGTGTTCTACTTTATCCGAACTCATAGACCGAACAGAGTTGGAAGTATGACAAAGAAAAAATATGTAAATAAATGAATCAAAATTATGGTTAAGTGCAAGGTTACGGAGCAAGGGGGTGGGGTGGGGGAGACTGCGAACTGAATGTTCGGATGACTTTGTTCTTAACGGAACAACCACTGATGATGGTTAATAATAATTGTCTTTGCTGATTTCAGTTTATCTGATAATTTGTGATGGTCAGTGATTCTTGCTGGCTGTCCATCCCTTCTGATTTGATATCTCGCTTCACATGCTCCACCTGAGTATATGGCTATTAGACATCGGTTTGAACTTTTCAAAGTACAAACCACCCACCTGGACTCAGAAAGACAGAAAGAAAACCCTGAAGAAGTGTTCTTTGAATTTTTTTTCTCGCTACAATCAATGAAGACAATAGGTCCATGTCTTTGAGTGGTCATTTGAGATTATTCAGTCAATACAAAGGATTCCTCTGGCCCTCCATAATAGCTTTAATCTGAACAATAGGCTAACCTCCTTCTTGGCTTTACCTTTAACCGATTTTCACTAATAACATCTACTTTACGAAGTGATTGTATCTCCAGTGTAAGCAAATGAAAAAGAAAAGGACTTGGGCCGTTGCACTTTTCGTCCTTGGTCTGCTAGTAGTTGGCTTTAAGAGGATAGTTGATTTATTTTTTGTTGTTTTCACCAAGACATTAAGTGGTTGGCCAATGTTGTCGTCATAGGGCTGGAGCTGCCTGGAGTGATCTGGAACCACATCTACAAAATAACACACAATTGAAAACAAACATGTGGGGTCGTAAGAGTTATTCTCTTGTTTACGTTTTGTGGAATTGCGCGCCTCATGTGTGCCCCAACAACAACAACAGATAGGAATCAGTCGGTATAGTGTGTAGTTTGTGTGCAAAGACGAAAGTGGTGGGGGAGGGGTGGGAAATAATAAAACCATATCATTTGGTTTCTTGTACGAGCACCATGGTGGTTCCTAGGCAATTTTTGCATAAGAGTCAAACTTTAATAGAGGTTAATAAATGCATCCATTTATAAATATACTGCGATGAAAGCGTATGCATACGATTCGTTAACCGTTGTACGCAATGTTACACTGATGTGTAAAGTATATCTACAGATCAGATTTCAAGGAAGATGTGTTAGCAGACTCTTATCGAGGTGCAAATATGTCTTTCTTAGTTTACACCTCACAGCAAGGTACCTTTTCACTTATCGTTACCCTGTCATTAATTTGCATTGTATGTATCACATTTGTCCCCTCCCCCTCGGTAACAATACCGTTTATTCAAGTTTCGAATTCACACAGTGCAAATAAATTCTTTTAAAAACATAAATTGAATAATTAAACAAATATGTATTTTATAAAATAGTGACTATGTCTGGTTGAAAAAAAGACAATTGACTCTTGGAAAGGGAGTGGCAATGACCGCGGTACAGTATTTGGTCATGATAGATTAAATTGGTCTGACTATCTGTCTGCCTGTCTATTTATCTCTCTGTCTGTCTGTCTGTCTGTCTGTCAGTGTCTCGGACCAGGCAGTTGCCATTGAGATACAAAATTTCCCCCGTAAAGAAGGAGTGATGTTGATTTTTGAACAACTTTTACTATCATTTACAACAAAAAAATAAAATAATAACAATAGTCCGACGCCGGTAGAGATCAGTGACTTATTCTGTGCAATGCCGTTTTAATCTTAATGAGAAACACCAAAAAAGTTTTTCTTCCACAAAAGTACAATAGAGATATCCAAAAATGGTGAAGCGAAAAGAGAAGAAAGCAGAAGACAGAATTGAGACCAATGAATAATTGAATATCAACCTGGCTGAACTAGCCAACCATGCGTAATACCTGGTGGATCATTGCACTGGTACTTTCATTGGGACAATTACACCAGGTAGGGCTAAACAAATATAAAAAAGTTAACGGGAAAGAGATTCAAGTGAAGGTGGACTTTTAAAGCTGTAAATTGGTATAATTGGTATTCTTGGTCGAAGAAGCTTTTAACAACATCGCCGAGGTTCCATTGAAGTAAGTGTTTACACAAATACAGTTATCAAATTGTGGAACCCGGACCCAACAGCTGTGAATTTAATTGTTGTTTACAAGTATACCTTCGTGGAAGAAGATTATACTGCTAATTACTGTGCACGTCAGCTCGCCAGGACATGCTGGTTCAATATTTCGGAACTTGACTTGTCAGAAGTTAGCTATACAGCGGTTCTACGATAGGTACGTTACCATGTTGAAGGTTCTTATAACCAACTCAGCAGCACGGCAAGTTAGTGGCTTCCCTGTACATGTTGGCCACGAAAGAGTGACGAGACTACCACTCTCGTTAGAGAGTAATACTTAATTCTTACAACTGAATTTGATTTTAATTGTTTTCAGTTGGACCAAATATTATTTATTTTAGCAACAATTAGATGCCACAAGGCATTTTCCCAGAAGTTTCGGTAGCACCACCTTTAATTAGCACAAACGTGAATCATAGAGCCAGAGGCATAGACAACTGGTTTCGGGGGTTGAAACGAATTTTTGGTTCTGTTGAACCTTTAGCTCAATAATAAACGGGTTTTTTTGTATTTTGGTGTCCTATTTCAAAATCAAAACACTTTCACTGATCGCCTGAATCAAGTTAGACAAACAAACGGCTATCAAAAGTCTCCAATCGATTGTTGATATTAGTACAAATTGTCACAATTTTTCCTATTAGTACCATCAAGTAAGTGACGTACTATCTTGTATTAGTGACGATGATGGAGATGGAGATTTATGATTATCACGAGAGGTTGGCGAGACTGTCGAGGGAAACATAAGTACATGTCAGTTTAAATCGAATATAATGAAAAATAATTGCAACTTGTACTCCCACAAAAGTTTCATCAAATGATCGCTAATAACATAATAGTATCAATGAGTCTGTATAATACAGATTTACTTTATTGACTTGATTTCCCTCTTTAAGTTTTCCTAATTCCTCAGGTACATTCTAAGAGCGACATGCAAAAGTAAGTATTATTATACTGCAATTCGCGGTTAATATTTCGCCCAAAAAAAAATCGGTTTGGTTTCCATGCTCACTCCCTATGAGATCGCACAAATGGAATTATGTTCACTTACACTGGAAATCTGGACTACATTTCGCAAACTAAAAATGAAAGACAATAGTTCCAACTTGACCCAACCGTTAATTTCCTTTTTTCTGCAATTCTTTCCTATCGATAAAGATTTTTCCATGGCAACGGCTGAGGACAATAGAAGAACTCACTTCCACGCGTGATGCGATACTGCAACGGGAATACGAGTATCACCTGGGAACGTTTGAACCGAATAGGATCCGAAATATCACAGATGCGTTACTAGCGATAAGGAAAGACGTTAATCAAAACGACTGCTCCAACTCTATCAACGACGATGACGTAGAGGACGAGAGGTCAAATTATGACAAGAATGACCTCACAGAAGATCACGTGATCATGTCAATGTGGGAGGTCTTTGCAGGGGGCTTTGAGTCGACTTTGCAGGTTTTAAGATGGGCGATAGCGTTTATCGTGACTAATCCACACGTGAGTGAAAAATGAATATCATATATTCTTCCTTATCTTCAAGTCTGACAATGGTGTATCTGTCAGTCTGTTCGTTTCAGTCTGTCTGTCTGTCTGTTAACGTTGCAGTAATATACATGTGTGGTGCGTAACGATTTCATACCGACAGTTACCGAATCTGTGATGAAAGATCACCATAAAATCATCAGATGCCTTTCCTTGTATCTATTTGTAGGAAAGAAATTCTGTCCTCAAGCTCTCTATCCTCCGAGATAATGTCAATTGACATTAATAACATACTGTGACATAACACTGCATGTACAGTGCCGAATATATTTCCCATTTGAAAATTTGCAGGAAAACTAGAAGTGCCACGCCTTCAATTCGATATGTTCGTGCTAGGTGCAAGGTGTTATTAATAGTCTGTAATTCCACCAAAAGGATTGTGAAATCTTTCAACATTATGGCGGAAATTGACTACGGTTCTGTGTTCAATCATGTATTTACTTTTTATTTCATTCTTTTTTACTTTGAGATTTAACTCTGTGATCCATAGATGCAAACACATTTGATGGGTATATGAGGGGAGGGAAGTTCTTTTAGGGGATGAAGATCTAATAGGATCTACACACTTCGTCATATGACGTTTGAATTTTATGGGCACATGACCTCAAAATATGGACCATTATTACATGATTTTTGGGGAACCTGTTGGTGGGGTGGGGAGATCAAATGGATTGACACCTCATGTGAGCTGGTTGGGCTGGTAACGACAAAGATCTATGATATCTATTTCTGAAACTGCATTCAGCTGCATTCAGTCATATTCAACTTACTGTAATCGACTTCAGGTCCAAACGCGAATCCGACAAGAAATCAAGGCAAACATAGAGGAAGGTCAAATGATAAATTGGGAGGCCCGTTCGCGGCTACCGTATCTGATGGCGTCCATACTTGAAACAATGAGGAAGGCGTCGTTCTCTTCTTTAAATGCGCCCCATCGTACCACACGTGACACACGGTGAGTTAACAACCTAATGTTACAAACTGGGCCCAGATATGGTCCTGCGAGATGCCGAGATGGGTTGTAGTCATTACGAGAGATGGTTACTAAAGACAAGATGTAATGTTAATCATATGTACATATGCCGAACAGCCAGGACTTTTATCAAAGTGACTGCTTCTTGTGATGATCAGGTCCTATGAACTACAAGAGTCATTCATACTGCTCGTAATCCCTCGAGCATCAGAGATTACGGAGATTAGTTGCATTTTAAAATAATAACGTTAATCATGTAATCACGACTAAACTAATGTTGGAGACCGTTGCATGTTACGATCATTATTACATTAATCCAGAGTTCACCTTCTTTCGACAGAGTGGGCGGATATGATATCGACGCAAACACGACTGTGTTCACCAATTTATGGTGGATCCACAATAATCCAGAAAAATGGGAAAATCCTCATATTTTCTATCCTGGTAAGTTTTTAATAAGAATTGCAACCGTCTATTCAAAAATCGTTACCTTGGATGGCCAGAACACGACTTAAACGTTTGTTGCGCGGGTAAAAATTGGAAAAATAGTTATTCAATCTAGATCGGACTACTCATTTGGTGTGTTATTTTCGTTTACTACAAGACTGGACCCGACTATTTCTTCTTCTTCAAGTTTTTAATGCCTCCCCGCCGGCAGGGTTTTCATTCATAAATCGTTGATCGCGAGCATTGTTAAATGAAAGTAACTTAATAAAACAAAAATGTTATAATAGTTTAAATTTTACCCTGAATTAGTAAAAAACACAAAAAGTATTAACAGGCGAATATGGAAACTGAAGAAGATATCTTCTTGCAGGAAGTTATCTCACATCGATAGTCACAACGAGGCTCTTCTCGAATGGGCCCTCCATCGAAAGCACAGCTGGGCCCCCTCCTTTCAAGGGTCCATTTATTGGCAGGCAACTCATAGCGAAGGAGCTGCAATTCATATCAATTTAAACTTATCAATGTAAACATGTGGAAAAATATTGCAACGGATGGCAAGTAAGAAACTTCAGATAATGCCCCACGACAAGATCAAAGATCACTGAGATTAATACAAAATCAACGTCAGAACAATTCAACATTAAAGAAGCACACACACACACACATGCAAAAAAAAACGAAAACAAAAACAAAGAATCGAGCAAGTACAAAAGAAGCAAGTGCAAAAGAGAATTGTTGAAATTAATCAACAGAAAATCGTGTATGCTACCAGTACATATAGACATCACTTTAATATAACCGTGATATGAACAGTGTGTTTACTTACAACACTAATAAAAAATGAGTTTAGTTTTAGAAGTTACCAAATTTCCTCTTTTGTTTTTAACCAACTGTAAGTATACAGAGGTTTGGTATGGCGGCAAGTAGAGTACAGTATGAGTTATAGAGCAGGCAACATTACGACACTTAGACGGCCTTCCATGTTTACTCATTCAACACTCCACAAGGAATATAGCGGTCATCTCATTCTCATCCCCTTCTGTTTTCATATTTGCAGAACATTTCCTTGATAGCAACGGGAAAGTGGCAATACCTAGATGTTTCTTCCCATTCTCTGCAGGAGCGCGAGTTTGTCTTGGTGAGAAAATGGCCAAGATGCAGGTAATTAGAAATGTAAATGTATAGCAATCAACCTAGCTGATTGTTCGTCTACAAATGCTAACTTAAACAAATTGAATAGTTTTAAATGCTCGTACGAAATGATATAGCTTGAATTCTTCCTAATTTTCGACAGTCATGGCCAGTCTCTAGACGTTTCAGGGTTGTCATTCGCACGTTTTGGTACCTACCTGGACCAAGACGTGCCGGTGTGATCGAACTTATTTGTATCTACTCGGTTTGGTTAGATTATAGAACGTCCTACCTCGAAATTCGAACTCTGGAAACATTCGTGCGAGAAAAAAAACTTGTTCCCACCCCTCGCCAGTCTTAAAAAAAAAACCCTTCATCTACCGGATATAATGGATTGAAGACGTCTGCATCTACACAGTTTTAGAACTTTTAGTTAATTATATGTCTAGTCCAACGATTATGAATTCTTCTATTATTTCTCTTTAATAGCTCTTCTTATTTCTCGGTCGAATTCTTCATTCTTTCCGTCTTGAGCCGGCTTTGGATGGTGGCCCACTGAACACCGAACCAGAGACAAATGAACCAGTCAGGATTATTGGCCCCTACAGGATCACCGTCATTAGGGATGAACTGATGACGTCAGAGTGAAAACGGTTGCTGCTCAGGCCAAATGAACGAGCAAAACATGAAAAGCTGAGGAGGAATTGCATTGTGGAAAAACGCAAGAATGCAATGTGGTTAAGATGATGTGACCAGAGTCCCAGTTCATCGTAACATGAAGAACCGATTATTCAATCACAGTGATCAATACGCAAAGCGTTGATTGTGACAACCTTAATGAAAACAAATGAAAACCTAAATGAAAACATATATATTACAATGCAGTACATCAATTAACCAATTGCTCATATCAAGCCAGGTCAAGTTTCCGTCTCAGAGATATACGGTTACGTTCACAAGCTTTTGTAATTCGATCATTGTTGACCTCAAATGACCTATTACTGTGGTGCTGTCAAAATACACCACGAACCTTGTTCTTAATTCGATGCATAAATATACCAGGTACGTACGCAGCCAAGTTTCCGAGAAAACGGAAACAATACTTGCTCTTGCAAATGTACGACGACTTAAAAGTGTGATAAATTGACTCGATATTCATAAAAAATGAACTGCTCATCCAATGACAGTTGCATATTGGCTGTAAAAAATAAATAAATAAATAAAAAAATAAAAAAATAGCAGCCTGACCGTGTGACAACACCTTTACTGGCAAATTGTCCGTAATCACTCCTACATGATGTGACTTACATGAATCTAACAACACATACCTTCCGGACAGGACCTTGTTTTATATTAGAACCTCGTCAGAGCTATCGATGTAAGTATTCAGGTATTATATCGGTTCATAATTTAACAATTACACAGATTTTTTTATGTATATTAATATATCGCTTTTTTTAAAGCACCATCTATGCACATCTTGTAAAATTCGATGTAAATATATTTCTTCTGCATTCTCGACTCTGAATATCATCCTTGCTGGGATCGAGTTGCTATCAAGTCAAATAAACTTAGTCCGAATTAGCATCGAACTGTATTCATTAGACAAATAAGAGTAACCCAAACACAATCAGATAAAATCTACACTGAGAGAGAGACATACGACTGTCTGAGTAGTCTGGGTGATCCAATTAGAACGTCCGTCTGCCTAATAGTCATATAGATTTGAAATTCGACTGTCGAGATAAGTGTAGTATTGGCAGAGCTCTTAGGACCAACAATTGTTGCAGGAAAGCACATAGCTAGTCGACGTACAGCAGGCTATTGTGTGCCAGTTTTATTAGTCCCAAAGGAAATCCTAGCTACTTCATCATTCGAAAATCTCTCTCTCGTAGTACAGTACATCTCAAACATGGGGTACACGGCATACCTACAGGTCTAGAAAGAGTGTATTATGATTACTGAGAGAGCGCCATCGCCTAGGGTGAGCGAGTACAGACTCTGCTCCGCAGGCTACCACGTACCTGACATGATGGGGAGCGCGCCATGCAATTTGGCCACAGAGAGAGAGAGAGAAAAAAAGTCGGTAACTGAATGTTCTTTGGTGCAACAAACGGGAATAAAACTGTACAGTTAATTCCCTTACAATAAATTTCGTTCTCCTGTGCATAAACGCTGTAAACGCAACTTTTTTGAGCAACCTCGGTGGGCTTATTGTCTGTTGCCAGTATCCCCTCCCCTTAAATCTACTAGTGTATGCTGTATCGTCAGCAAAGGCGACTTGAAAAAATGCGACTTCCTCTCTCTCGCTTCCACTCTTTGGAACCGGCAGAAAAGATAACTATAGAAAACGCAAAATGAAGAAAATAAACGAAATGCAAGAATGCATTGAGATTTCACTGACGTAAGACTTAATTATGATGTGCCCCCTGGCTAATCACAGTAACTGATACGTGAAGCAAAATCATTGTATTATGAAAAAGACAAAAACATGATTAAAACAATTATGAAATCTGTCTAATGCTTTCTTTTTGAATTATTGCGTATGGATTTTTCAGAAGTTAGCCAATCTCCATAAGAAACAATATTCCTGTTTTACTTATTAAATGGTGGCAGATCATCCTTCTGATTATGAAATCAAGATTCGACCTGGGAGGAATTGTATTCGCAAAGGGTTTACGAAATATTAAAACAACTATGAAATCTGTCTAATGTTTCCTTTGAATTATTGCGTATGGATTTTTCAAAGGTTGGCCAATCTCCGTAAGAAACAATATTCCTGTTTTACTCATTAAAAGGATAGTCCAGACCCAAATTTATTTTGAATGTGTTAAAGGGGACCATAATCTAAGCATTTTGATGAAAATCCCGTTCAGTTACCATTCTCGGTTCTCAAGATATCAAATGATGATGTTATCACATTATCTACCAAAAGTGAACTTGAAGCAAGCAAGTGTGATGTCAT
>VJOZ01139962.1:0-11944 GCA_009801055.1 Stichopus horrens | reverse complement strand
CACATAAACTAATAATACCCACCTTAACAAACACTCGTGCGATTCCTAAAAGTTGATTGAAGAGTATTAAAACCTATCAAACTCACATATTAATCACATTTCGTCTCGAAATATGATATGGTGTGTAAAAGACCATAGCCATTCCTTATAAATAAGTATTTACATCATATCTCTATAGCATTGACACTCGTAATAAGTCCCAAAGACAGGTATTTTACCAACTGACTAGACTCAAAGCCATGACAATTTATTATTATTTTTAGTATTATTTTTAGAGCAAGGACGTACCACCTGGGTCTTACACTACGCAGTTTAATCATTGCCATCTAAACATCAAAACCATGTATCAAGAATATTGTATTGGCATTTTCCAACCAACTTCAATAAAGATAACCAACACATTTCATCTGGAGACTGAATACTAACCGCCAGTCCCATGTTAAGTGCTACCTCCCCCACATTCAACAGTGAAAAAATGAACAAAAAATAAATAATGGGTAATTGTATTCATGGCGATCTATCTACATAGCTTTGTACCAGCAGTGTAAGGAGAAAGAACAATCGTGACACGACAGACAATACTTTAGGAAGACTTACGGCAACAAATGCAAGTTTACTTTCTTATTAATATATATGTATTTTTTTAATTTCTCTAGCCTACATTAGACATTCATTTATCTAGGTCACTAGAAGTGAGCCGCCAAACAGACGAAGAAAATACCAGCTGCATGTATCGTACCCCACTATCCTTGTTTTAATCCCTTAGAAGGATTATCTGTAAGTACATAATCAATAGTAACCAATAGCTGCGCTTGATTTTGCAGCTACAAGTTCCAGTGCGTCACGTGATCAAGGCACTAAAGCCTATAAAATAAGCAGATACGATATTTATTCTTTGACATTTCACACAAATAATGTCATAATAAGTTTTAAATTAGTTTTAGATTTTTATTTTAGATTTTTTCCTTTAGGTATTGATACGTGTGCTGGAAAATCAAACGAAGGTAAACAACGGCATCATGAAAATTGCTGATAAAATAGATTTGAACTATCCAGGTTCAATAGCCTATGAAAATAAAAGTGACAATACTGTGGTGATCCTGCCTGCTCTGGCTTCTACAATTAAGTTCCGTTTTTAAATGACGCGCATTCAATGGAAAGTATACAATATTTGGTTCATTAAGTCCTCCGTAGCCTTACATTGTCTACTGACGTTACTTTAGTTAAGAATGACGCGGTACAAGGCGAAATAAACCAAATGTTTAATTTGTTAAAAGGTCCTGCAACTCCTGCATCGTTTAAGTACCATTAATGGTTTTAGAAATCTTGCAGAATGAGTCAATTTGGAGTTGAGAGTTTGTATAATTGGCAGTAACAATTTATAACATATGTGAGAAGAGGAATGTGATAACGAAATACGTTCCAACTCAGTATGACAATATAAATGTAACAAAGAAGGTACTGATAGTGAAGTCAAAACAAACACATCACCTGACTAATGGTGCCAATATGGGTGCAAAAAGGAGTACAATTTCCGTTGAGTTCATATCTTTTGTCGGTTGAGGAAATAAGTGCACAAATTTCAGTAAATTGGACATTGAGATTATAACTGACGAGTACAAACTTTGTTAAAGAGTTGTGTACTTACTATTGGCATGCAAAAATGTATTTCGACAATAGGTTGACTCCTACCTCAATGTTTAAACCTTTAGGTAAAATTTGGGATAGACGAAATATCGTACATGACAGGTCAAACCATTTTTTTTTATTAATATAGATGAATTGAATGCAGAACGAACCTGCAGCTAAGGATGTTAACTGACCTTAATACGTCTTTCAAGCAATAAGTGAGTTGAATGTTTCTTGAAATTTCAGTAAACCTAGAAATTTTAAGGAATGGTTGAAGGTATTTATTTTGATTTGATATGCATGGTGTTGAAATTGTCTCTTCTATTTCTTCAGGGATGTCTTCAATTTACCATCGGCGACCTTGATGAAATAATCGCTCAGTTAATTCCATTAGATTATAAATATTATTGAGAGACAATTTGGTAACATTAACGCATTGCCATTGAGAAAATCGCCACAAAGTATATTGTAGTTTTGATACAATATAGAAGGAGGGCCTAAGTTAAAGGTCACCTATAGGTCTAAAGTATCCGAAGGTCAATCCACTGGGGTCCTGCCGTTAAAATATGGTAAAATCATATTGAAAGAGTTTGAGGGACAGCACTTATAGGTTGATTTGATGTTTGTAATGGTAATATCGACATCAATATTTATAAGATCACTCAAATTGGAGATTATCACCTTATTGTGACATTTCAAGGCCACACCCACTTATCGCATTGTGCACATTCATGATCCCGATTACTTGCTGCACTACTCTCACTATCTTTCCCTTGTACTTATCCAAGGTTACATAAGTATTATGAACTTTTCACAACCACTTAGAATGCTACCTAGATTATAAATTTATGCATTTTTTTTCTTTGTAAAGCAGTAATGGCTTTAACCTTGATTTAAACGAGTGCTATACTTAAACAAAATCATAATTGGTATTTATCAAATAAGATATGATAAACCGAAGAGTAATTTTTGTATGACATTATACTTGCAAATATCACTGAATTCACAGTATGCATTCTTGAAGGATCATGGATTCTTTCCTAGCTGTTATGCGAACAATATTTATATCAACAATTGACAAAAAATTACAGAATTTAATGATATTCCCAACTGCCATTAAACGCTCATTTAAACATTGAACCTAAACGCAAGCATTGCTCATAAATAAATGAAAGCAATCAGAGGAGAGAATATGAAAATAAATATATCTTACATATTAGCCAATGCATTCCTCTTACATATATGTGCAAGTATTGAAATAATAATTAAATGGTCACTGTAATGATGTAACACATATTGAATAAAAAGTTAAGGATAATATGAATACATAACAATAAAAAATCGATTAATAAAAACTTTACACCTTGTAGTTACTTTCACCGTATAAAACAAATTTTGCGTCAAATTATGACAGAAAGGAAAATAAAAATGGGGCACCAAACGCCCAATTGTCCGGAAGTTATTAAAATATACATATGTTTGTTTTATTGAATTACCCTCTCGTAAGCTGATTCAGAATTGCCTGCACGTCTACAAAAACAGAAATTCTGGATATTGCAACTATATTTTCCTGACAGAGACGCCATCTTTGTCATTGTGGGCATGTGTCATGACGTCATCGTGATTAATGCAGAGATTATACCGTACAATATGCACACTCAGAACACAAAGTCATAAAGGAAGTAAGAAAGTGGCACTTATTTTGATTAACTACAAAATTCAGAGCTATGCAACTGGGGCGGTTTCGAATTGGATGATTTCAATGCTGTTCCTTGGTATAAAACAAACCTTCGATCAACAAAACTCGCATTCTGAAAGAAATGTTGGAAGTAAATGTGTATTGCGATGTCTAACATGTTTATACGCCACGTACGTAATGCAATAAATCAGCCGACTAATACGAACAGACCAGCACTGGAAGATTTGCGTTGCAAACTTTAACAGCGTCTTTCAAGAAGAAGGTCTTCGATTCATATTTTAATTTGTAAGCGAAAATGTAAATCATTAACCGATGTACCGTGGATAGGTTCATGTTAACGCCACTACCACCAATCAGCTAGAATCCTGCTAATTGATTCATTATTATGTGCTCGCAATTTCCATGACTTCATTCTACTTCATTTAATTTCAACATCGCAAGTTGTGACACCATCTGAATCAACCGGGGGTTTTGAACAACTTGTGATCTATTCTTTAACATGACAAGGCTGGTCATTCACCGTCAACTTATAGTCCGTATTTTTTTAGTCTATTTCTTCGTGTCTCATGTTACCTGTGAGTCATGTACACAGCAGCCATGCAAAAAAAATTCTTCAAAGATTCCCCTCTACATCGGGGCAATGTTCTCAATGACGGTAGGCTGGGACGGATCAGGTTGTCTTGTAGCAGCCGAACTAGCGATGGAACAGATCAATAATAGATCCGACATTCTACCAGATTATGATCTCAGGATGGTATGGGACGACACACAGGTAAGTAACTCATGGTCCTTGTATCGTTAACGAGTACGTGAAAATGCTTAATTCGTGTTAAAATATCATTGTACCTTTGTGTCTAAAGTGATTCCATCAGTCTAAGAAGTAAAAGTCACTCAAAAACGATACTTGGAATACAAAGAGTCTTTAAATCTAGAATACAATCTGCGGTTAACGTGAAGTTAGCAGAGAAATAAAATGCTAGCCTGGAGTTAAAAGATGTAATGTACAAATATAACTTCAATTAGAGTCATTCTCTGCAAAAGCTCCAGCAAAAGTCATCAAAGAGTCTTATCATCCTTCATTTCTGTTACCTTAGAAATAAATTTTGATCACATTTATTTGAATATAGCAGGTAAAGGATTTTTTCATAATTTACCAATTGAAAACTTCGAAAGTTACACAAAATAAAATATGAAATAATGTTACACATAAAATAGTTTTGTGAGGGAGATGAATTGACTCTTAAGACAATCTTGTAACCTCTACCAGATACAGTAACGAATACACAATAGGACTAATGAAACGTCATTAAGAGTAGCATTACACCAACAATGTGTCACTATACCTACTTGGATCACAACATTTGACAGCCTACCGAAGTCACAATAGCTATGTCATGTAAACGTAACAACTTAAAACACGAAGGAGGTAGTTTATAGCAAGTCTCATCCACTGCAACTATCTTTTAAATGTTACATGTGCTTCATTGAAAAAGTTTTTGTGAAATGTTTTTCTCCTGACAGTGTATTGAAAGAAGAAGTGCACGGATTCTCTTCGATCACATTTACTTGAAACCACAAAAAGTCATATTGTTGAGTCCTCCTTGTTCTCCCAGTGCTCTGCTAGTTTCGTCCGCCTCGAAATATTGGAATATTATCAATGTAAATATGAGTCTAATTTTTCTTTTACACATTCGTGTATTTTACAGCGTATGCTTAGCAGGCACTTTGTTTACTAATTATCCATCCATGACAATTTCGTTTCAAATTACAATAGAATTGATTAAATAAGGCACAATAAGACTCTTTCAAATGACTGAACTGATATCTCTTTGACAAGCCTTCCTGTCTGGCAACCCTCCTTTAGTTCCCAATGTTTAGGTAACGTTAGAAACATAATCTACCATAATACCATACCATAATTCCATACCTGGAATTATAAAATCCTACCATGTATTAGATTTATATATGTGCATTGATGTCAAAAGGGGCATCAAATGAAACATTACCAAACACACTTATTGTTTAGGGCATAACTTCAAACTTCACAGTTTATATAGTTTTATATAATTTTATTAGTACTAATTACATTTGCAGGTAGCATGGGCGGCTTTAACTCCAGCCCTTTCTAACCGCGCCAAATATCCAAACGTTTATCGTGTTGTACCTATTGCTAGTACTTTATTCAATGAAGTGTTTCTCTGGATGATGAAAACGTACGGTTGGCGAAGGGTTGGGTATCTCTCAGACAGTTCAGAAGCCAATATAAAGGTAAAATAATCTCATTTAATCGTTTAATCTGATAAGCAATGTTACATTCAATTTTTGTGACGAATGTCATGCTAGGTTTGATGATGATAAAAACATAAGAACATATAAAACCAATTTGTTTACAGCAACGTGTTCTACACTTAGCCACTAAGTTCAAGTACAGTTGGTAATATTTGTTTACTGCATCTTACAAACAGGTTAAATTCACCGATGCCATTCTTTTCAGTTTGGTTTTTTGTTTGACAACATAATTAATAAAGTGAAGCGTTCTATAAGAGGATGACATATAACCTTCAAGATTACTCCAATTGGGATATCGCCATGACAGCAGTGAGAAAAGTGGAATCGTTACATTCTCAAAATAAATTAGTCAAAATAGCCTTAATTNNTTGTACAAACTTTTCTTCATTTTATTATCATCAATTGATTCTGCGCTAATTTGCAATGCACAATTTATTCATAGCTGTTATCTTTGCTGTTGCATCTGATGTTGTTCTTGTTTTTGTTCCCTTATTGTTTAGACTCAGGATTTATTCATCAGGCAGGGCACAATCATTAATGCAACAATTATTCCTGAACATATCAACGATGTGGCCAAAAATCAAATAGAAAACTTAAAGGTAGGAATCCCTGGAACTAAAAAGTAAAATTCCGTAATCTGTGAAGATAAAAACAATTCAAGAGCAATCCTTCAATTCAAGATGCGATGCAATACATTAACATATCAATGGAGAAGAATGCGCATTAAGCAAGAAGCTAAAACCGTTTATTCTCTATTCGCATTGTTTCAGAGTCAAAACATTCGAATCATATTCTCGATTGTTTATGAAGCCCAGTCAAGGTTCGTCTTTTGCGAGGTGGGTGGCATTAATTATTTTGTTTATCAGTACTACGCTTTGCAAATTTTTACCTCTAAAAAGCAAAGATGATAACTAGAAGTGATTGTAAAGGGATTAGGAAAAAATTCTTGAAAAGCTGAACCTTAAGTTTTATTAAATCTCTGCCTTTCTCATGAGTAACGTGTAAATGAGAAAACATTAAGGAAAAAGAAAACAAAGCATTACATCAACTACGAAGACACAAATGATCTTAAATATTTTTCTTAATGATAGATTTGTTTTATTTGTAACTTGTTTCTTACCCACGCATTGACTAATCTTAAAACTTATTATGCTTATCGCTATGCTTTTTTTCTCCCATTATTGTGATGAAATGTTGCCATTTGGCATTCCAGCTCATCGCTAGCGCATACAGATTAGCACATCACATCCAAAAATAATTTCATATTTTATTAAATTGCACTGCGTTAAATCATGGAACCGTAACATTTCTTGAAACGACAAACTTTAAGAACAAAGTACAAAAAGAGCTTTATCACTTACAACGTGACTATGAATGCCTCAACAACAATTTATTATGATGAAAACCATTTTATCGGGTAACTTCTTCCACAATAGTGCTTAAAAGAGTATTCATCTGAAGCTGATGACAGCATATGAAATTGTCCGTGATCTTTAGAAAAGACGTCATATGTAATACTAGTCATGAAAACAATATGCTGTCAAAACCGATGATGACAATATTTACAGAGCTTTATGGTAAGGTTTATTTTTTAATTTGCTGATCAAATGGTGGCTCTAACACCATTTAGAATGCAGTCAGATGCATCTTACTTTTGGTGAACATGGACCGAGTTCATATANNTCCTTTTTATAACACAAATGTTATAAATATGATAAATATAGTATTCCATAGTGTTTTTTAGTAGATAATACTAGGCTATATAGGTCAATCATATTGAATGTTGTACAGCAAGTGTGACAGGAGGTAGAGTTAAAATATTTTCTAGAATATCATGCATCAGAACTAAATTGTTTATTAGAATTTTTTGTTGGCTGAACAATTAAAAAAGTTCTGATTTTCAGTATGAGATTACGACGAGCTCAACTAATTGGGTAAAAGACGATAACAGTAAAAAATGCTGTTAGTGAGTGAGATATTTTCAATGAATAATCAAATAACGTTTTGTTGAAAGACTATAGTTGAAAACATTTTGAAACATAATTGTAAAAGAATACTGTTGCAATGTAAACAGAGATCGAAACTGCAACATGTAACATTTTTTACTGTTCCAACTGTCGATAATGATAANNGGGGGGGCAGTGGTAAGCTTTCACGGTATTTAAGACATGTCTTTATTGGACGCCTAAAAATCGCACTTCGATTATAACGACATTTCCGAAACACATTTTAGATTGAGGTTCCATTGGCACAGCTGTCATTGGCAAAGGCTCGATAGTCGATGTTCCAACTTCGTTGTTACTGGTAAATCTCATAGCAGCTGGAGGATTTTTCAATCAGTTTGTTTCACTTCGATTTTAAATAATTTCACACTCATTTTACAATTGCTTCCCATATTTCACCATAAACTTGGATCATCTTGAATCACAATTATCTTGAACTTTTATAAGATCAACTTCTTTTTCGATGTTTTTCTTGTATTAATACCGTGGTTTTTCAATTTGAAAAGTAGTGACAAGGTAACGAAAAAATTTTTTGTTTGAAACAACTTCTTTACGTTACGTTTCGATGACTTGTAGACATACAAGGCAGGTTTGTACGGCCCAGAAATAGTGTGGGTGATACCATTTTGGTATAGGACAAATTGGTGGTTAATCAAGGACGACAAAGTCAACTGTACGGCAGAGGAAATGGAGGAGGTTGTTTATACAACCACTGTCCTTGGAATAGATGTACCCGTTATCAGTCCGCTTGAGAGATCTACCATTGGTGGATTTGTGAGTACGATAGTATATATCCAGTAAACTCATTCCTCAAAAAGAGTATACTATACATCCTCACCATATTCACACAGTTAGCTTTAAGACTCTCTCTATATACTACCACCCACCAACTGACACCTTTACCCTACAGAGATATATCGGATCTAATCACACTCGTTAATTTACAATTGATTTGCCTCAGAGAAAACTGTGTTTTGCTATTGTGTTTCTCGAGTAAGAAAACACAGTATGCTGTGTCTATTGGTATACACTCTACATCATTGTATCAATTCAAATTATAACAATTAATGATATTTTTTAAGTAACCCTATGATCATATTGTATACATTTAATAACTATATCAATGCTTTAGATATTTATAGACAACACTTCTAGATACATATATTGACGTCACTTCCATTTATTCAATGAAATCATCGTTGATGCTTTTAATTGATTGGTTGTAGATTTTGTTTGTTATTCAAAGACCCCTGAAGGCTACGTTGAGGAGATCAAGCGTCGACTGAAGTGGACACGGTACCAGACTTATACATTCAACAGTTACACGGCTTATACGTATGATGCTATGTGGGCTATTGGACTAGCATTAAATTTGTCAGCAGGGATACTGAATGAACTGGGCAACCCCAAAAGACTTGAGGATTATTCGTATACAGACAAAGAACTCTATCAACTACTCTTTGATGGATTGGCAACGACAGACTTCTTCGGCGCAACTGTAAGTTGATACTTGTCCACATTATACGTTCCGTCTAAATGATGCCTAAAGCTACCATCTAGTAGGCATAAAGCGACCGTCGCATTTAACAAGCAGTCATTCATCACCCCAAGCTACATTTGTGACTGGGGGACGAAGCAAAATTCTCAATTGGTTTGCTCCCAGCAAATTCGAAAGATGCAAAGTGGCTTACATTACACAACATACAAAGGGGCCCATTGTTTTATTACCCATGTGGAGGAGGAATTTTAGTGTGGAAGGGACTAGACGAAAGTGGTTGTGAGAATGGAACTGTCTTGGGCGATGAGTCCCTTTAACTGTGTTTAAATACGTTCGATACCCAATTATTTACAACTCAAATGATCTACTTTTCTATGCGAAAGAAATGAAAAGGTGAATGTCTCTATAAACTATTTTGTCCTTGTTGATTTGTACAATATACATCGCTTGACTTTTTTTGAACTTGCTTCACTATAGAGTAATTAAAAAAGAGTTTATTGGCTGCCAGTTTTATGTTATTGCAGCTGCATAAAAAATGAAACAAATCTATTGTCAATGTTGAAATCGAAACAAACTTTAAAGTACTAGCATATATCAATAAAAATAGCAATAATAATAAATCATATATAGTTCCGGAGCTGTTATTGGCTATTTTTATGTTTTAGGGTCAGGTAAAGTTCTCACAGGGAGAAAGACTCGGAGGCTCTGAGATTTTCCAGCAACAAGGTAAGGCTTATTTGAAAAGTTTAAGCACATCTACCCGATAAGGATTAGCAGTCCAGAATTAAACAAAAACGTTACTTTCAACCAACCACGTCTGTTGGTAGTACAAAATCGTCAATATACCTTTTTACTGTCCTTACTAAATTGATTAGGTCAAGATAGATCTTAGATATTAGCTATAAGCCGTAATTTCAGTACCATCAATAAACTAAAATCTGCAGCAGATTCTATAAATAAGCCTTGATGACGACACCAGGCATCTATACTTGTAAGGTCCTGTATGCGTCCTCATCAAATGACTTTTTTCTCACCCTAACCACACTTAACATATAAAATAATCGATTGGGAATCTACTGTTTAGTGTTATCAGCTCTGTATACGTCAATACTGTATGCTGGTCAGCAGATATCTTTATCTTTATTATGTTACAGATATTACTTATATTACTCAGTTGCACTTACCTGTGTAAGTCGCTCGAGTATTTTTTAATTACATTTACATGGTATAATTGTGAACAATGTGTACACAAATGACATGAACCTAATATAGTTGTGTACACTTTTTCAGTTCAATGTCCCACGGACTGGTTATTGTATGATCGATACTGCTTTTGGATTTCTCATAACGAAACTGCTGATTGGAGTCAAGCTTTGACATCATGTACAGCTAAAGGAGCTGAACTCGCTGACTTATCAACAGCAGGAGAGCTGCAATTTATTTCCAATACATGGATGACAAATAAAACCACTCCTAAGTGGTAAGTAAATCTTGGTTGTTATCGTTTAGAACAGTTTCTCTGCAAAGCTAATATTTATGCAAAATTGTAGCACATGTTTATCTGATCTTTGCTCTAAGATGAAATGTTGCAAACACTTAACTAGTAGAGTTGTAAAATGCTCTGTACACCTGTGGGAGGAAGGCTGTGTAAAATTTTTGACTCATCCAGTATACACTGAAAAGTATATCAGCCCTTAACTTTAAATTTGGTGAGTACAACAATGTTTCATTGCGACATGCATATACTACTAACGAAGTGTAGTAGTTGTTGTAGACTTAATTTTAATTGTTACCATTTCTTTGATAGTATGCCTAGTTCTAGTCTAGACATGCTACCTTTGACATCGGCACTGCCATTTTATGAAAGTATCCTGTCTTCCAGCTGTGTTGAAGAGTAGACACTTCTTTACGTTCACTGGCAGTTGCCAATGACGTTGGCGTTTAGGACGTGTGGTTAGAGAAATGGAATAAACGGTTACAGATCCAAATGTAAGCTTTATAATTTTAGTTATATGGTGTTTAGGTCGTAGGTCTTTATTTACATCAATGCTTGGCGGCGATGAGATAAGCTACTCAGTGGATTACCGTCTTGTTTTCTTTTTAGGCAAGCTGAGTTTCAACATATGAACAAAACAACAGGCGTGATCGTAGGAAATATTCGCTCATCCTGGATACAGAGTTCATCACGTGACTGTGAGTTCATTGATTTTAGGGCGGATCATAAAATTACAAAAGGAAATTGCCTCGAGAAGAAATCGTTCATATGCAAGATTAAATCAGGTTTGCAAAACAGTAATACATATTTTCCTACGTTGCTTGTAACTGTATGATTTAAAGGTTAATCAACGCTGGACCGTGTATTAACTGTAGGATAATGCACAATGGGGGTTAATGCAAGCGATGCACTAGGGCGCAGCAGTTTGTTTGCAACTGGTAGTGTACTAATATGTACTTGCAGGCTGTATTAAGTGTATGTGTATTCACCGTGTGTAGTGTGTATAGTGCATACACCAAACTTCGCGCACTGCCAAACTTCGCGCACCTCTAGAAAATAAGCCCTAAAATTCCATGTCCTTAGCAGCTGGACAAATTTTTGACTACAATGCCTTGAAATGACTGACAAGAAAGCTGAGACACTGTTTATTTAGTCGCCCTTGCCCGTTTAGTCAACAAAAATACTGCATTTGCATAGGTGAAATAGGCTAGTCTTAGAGCATCCTATTCGCCGTTTCCGCAGAATGTTACAAATTTTCAAATCATGATTTTGACTCTTCAGTGGAAGTTTTCCTGACCATTTTTGTTGCTAGCTTGTTCACAGGTTTTTGC
>VJOZ01139640.1:0-10894 GCA_009801055.1 Stichopus horrens | reverse complement strand
TTTTTTTTTTTTTTTTGTAAGCCGACAAAATCGACTCTTCGTCCACATTCTTTATCGCCGTCCAGGGGAGAGGTATAAGAGGACACCCAGCGCTAACGCTAGGATTTCAGATCAGTAAGTCGACAGATACGTATCACGTGGGGAGGTACAAGGGAATGGGGCATCCTTTCACCCTTTGCCTAAAAACTGTGACTTTTACACTTCTTAGTTTGCCAATCATAGTGAAAAATTGACTTTTTTCGACACTTGTGCCTATAAACCTAAAATGAAGGTTACGGGACGAAAAAAAAGTTTCGGAAGGGGATAAATGCCGGCAGGACTATCTAAGCGAAGCTCCACGGTCAGTTTGCTTCGAATATATATATATATAAGAAAAAGTTTTGCTTTTCAAACTCTCCAGATGATCTGAAACGGCACCTCTTGGTTTTTCCAAGTTGTATGTACCAATCCATGAAATAAGTATATCATTCCTGAATTTTCCAAGTTATCAGATAAAGAGTAATGTATTTAAAAATACCTTACATTACAGATGGGTCGAAATGATACAAAAATCATTATGAATTTCTGTTTCGTTTATTTTTTGAAGAGTTGGCAAATAGTATGGGTAGGGCTCTAAACATACCTTTAGACCACACTTTTTATCGGTTGATAATGACCAATGTTAAGCTTGAAAATAAAAATGAATTTGGGGTAGGCGGTTGAACATTATCTAACCCAACAAAGCGATGCTTAAAAACGCCATGGTAAAACATGAGCTTCTTGCATGCACCTGTAGTAAAACAATTTCAACTAAGGGAGAAAAATGAAAATGGCGTAGTTTTAAGAAGTAGAATTGACATGGACGCCCTTATATAGTAATGGCAGAATTCTGTTTTGTATTAGCAATAGCCTTGTTTAGCATTGACAACCAATACTAGAGAATATTTTGTTCATTGCAGTGTCGCTATTCCACACCTTTATGACAGAATACTGTTTTGTATTGGCAATAGCCTTAGTTAGCATTGACAACCAATACTAGCGACATATTTTGTTTCTTTTGTTCATTTCAGTGTTGCTATTTCACACCTTTATGAACGCCTCGTTTCAATTGTGTTGTTAATCTGTTTGGGCATAGTGTCAATATCATAAAAAGGTCAAACTTGTGAAGCCAGTTTTCCAGTGCCTTCATTTTCCGAGTTCACCACCTCATTTCCGTCAACTTATTATCCCTCCCCTCGTTTTTTGGGGGGGTTGCTCTTCTTTACTTTTCAGCATCATTCATCGCGTCCCAAAATTTCTATGGGGTTGGGGGAACTGTGCTACGTCACTAGAAAAGAATATAACAAGAGTGAAAGGCAGTACTTTCTTAGTCAAAGCCACAAATCATATACCAGCTAACATTCCAAGATTATCCCCATATGGGCTCCATATCGGAGAACATATCAGACCCATATGTCTTTGCACTCAAGAGATGTGAGGGTCTCATATGGGTGAGCTCAGATAACCCATATGACCCATATGCGGTAGTTCTGGCGTCCACGTGGGCACTTGTCCCCTGTGGGCACGGAAACTATCCCATATGGGTCACATGGTTTTCTTTGATGGCTCATATGGGTACCTTACAGATCTTGGGTGCAAAATCATACGTACCCCGTGAGAGCGCCATGCGTTACCTGCGCCAAATGTTACCTGGGATATGTTGGAAGTATATGACCTTGAAACCTCAAGTTGCTGTGTATCAGTTACGTTACTAGCACAATGAATATATGTAGATATGGAGAAGGTGACTGTGTATATAATCAGAAAAAAATAAAGAAACGGAGTAAAATCAATTAGACCAAAATGAACAAAATTGGAGAAACGTTTTCTCGGGTGATCTACAGTCGTTAACTCTCTTAAAATCAACTGGAATACAGCTGCTCTTTAACTATTTAATAATTTACAGATATACAAACCTGCTTGAACTTTTGAGAGAAGCTTTGCCTCTACATCTTCGGTTCCACTTCCAGTATTCCTTAGGTATTGCAGCACGTACACGCTTGGAGCTAAGGCTTTCATCGTTTGTTCCCCACAGCCAAACGGTAGATTAATCAATCTATCAAAACCGGTCACAACGGAAATCAAAGCAGGTCCTAGAGGTGTACCTGCGTATGAAATAAATTAGGGTATTACATATTAGGATAAAGAGACTAGGATATTACTCGTCAGTCTCAAATATCAGTCGAAAAAAGTTCACCGTTAACCTTCTTTCATTAATTATAGATGTACGCAGGTAGAGATTCACCGGAAAGGGTGGGGATGAATCTATCTCTATTGCAAACCTCAACAGAAACACTTGGAGACTACAGGAAATACAGGTTTTACAGGATAATATAGGCTTTCGTTTTGACCAGAACTAAATTGTGTATGCTGGGAAAAGCAAGTTTGGTGAACGTTAATCTATAGGCAAACATAACGCCCCCTCCCAAAAAAGTTCAGTTCCTAAATAGGATTTTTACTCAATTGTTCCCCCGAAACATAGTGCAGAAGCATCCTCTACTTAAATGTTGTCTTAGAACTAGTGTTAATATAACAGGGATCTTCATCTTGCCTGTCATACTGATGTGACACGATTCCGTCCCTGGAACGACAGTCGGAGGGAGGCTTATATCCAGGCAATCGACTTGAGTTTGGTTTCGTACGTCCCAGACACCTGTGTGATTCAATTAAACGAATACGTCATAAGGGATTTACACGTTTAATGAAGTGGATTCAGAAGTGGCTAAAAAGGAGTAATTCATCATCTGGCAAACAGTGGTAAAACATACTGAAGGCGCTCTCGACTATTGAAATGGGAATTCAGGTATATGCATCAGTAGTATTATGAACCTTGGTCACACCTCACAACTGTCTCAGGAAGTCTGGAAAGTATGTTTTTCTTTAAATTGCTTATACTGACCTAAAATATATTATTCTACACTGACAATGTGGGAGTTGAGACGCGACTGTTCAATTAGCCACTCATTGCTTAGCTCGATGCCTAATACAGTCAGAGTATATTTAACTAAAGAGGCAAGTGACAATCCACATAAAAGTAAAACCATATATTCATCTGACCTAGTTTCTATTTTATCTAATTTACTTCAAAATTGCAAGAACCTTTGTTGTGGCTTCATCCAACAGCCACATAGAGGAAGCCTACCTTTCGCTATCCTGGACATTTCTTTGTTCAACCTGACAACTCAACACTTTTAGACCCAGTAACTACGTTCATCAAGTCTACTATGACTTCTCTCATTGTGACGTCACATCGTGTTCCGAACCAATCGCCTTACCCATATTAATACCGATTTAAATACTTGTATTCATGTTTTTCTTTCATTGACGCGACGGTATTAATTAAACCTTTACAACCTACTTACGACGGTCCCGTTAAAGTTCTCGAACGAAGCTACAAAATTGACGTCAACAGACCGCATGAGGGCGTATCCATCGATCCGTCGAAAGCAGCTCATTTCGACTCGGACGAGGTCGTCAATACCTCACAAAGTTCCCCTGTCCCACCAGTGGCCGCTACAGCTTTCCCACCTACTACTACTACTGCACCTGTACGAACGGCAAGGTCCGGACGACACGTGCACTGGCCTAAGCGTTTTACTGGTCACCGCGGCTACCTGTTAATCATTAATGACGTTTATTTGTCCTGTTTTGTATATTTGTATTGATCAACAGTTTTTCTTACAATTTTAAGGCATGTGATCTGCAAGGGGGCTACTGTAGCGACTTCATCCAGACGACATATATTTGAAGCCTGTCTTTTCTTCCAGTGTCCACTTTGCCACCAAATTCTACCAAGATCTCGGAAAAGTTTCCTTGTCAAGCTTTTTTATGTACATCCCATTGTTTCGGCGGATGACTAATTATGCATCAGCCGAAACTCCTTCGCTCGAGGAGAAGTCAACAGTCTTAATCCTATTTCTTAACGATTAGGCTTAAGCCTCTGTCCCAATTTTGGGTAGTGAATCTAAAATTAAATTCCTGAATATTCCTTTACAATAATTGTTATGTATTTTTCGAAGTACTTTTCAAGAGCTTCCTTAATGTAAATTCCAATTTAGTATCGTTTAGCGTATTAATGTTCTTTACTTCAAGGAGAACTCCTGTCAACATTCCCTAAGCAAAGCCACGTGGTTCGCGAAAGGGAAGCCGAAAGATTCTCGCGCAGTCTATCTCTTTGGAATTTCACATTACTTTACACTTTTCTTTATTTGGATATCGACCCGGACTGGAATATACTGACTAAGGAATTAGCCAAAGCAATTAACACAATGCAAACAATGGAAGGTTTATTTTTAATCTTCACAAACATTCTATGAATGTGTCGCAAATACTAAAACAACAGAATAATTTATAAATTGTTGTACTAATAATTTCGAAAATAACAATCTTACAATTCTGACTGATTGTGACATCTCTTCGTCTGCGACTGACTTGGGCACCTTGAGGATTCAGTACAATGGAATGATAAAACACTCTTTCGATACCTTCCGCCTGTTTGTGGAGGGACAAAGAATGAAAAACGAGAACGGCTATGAGTTCGTAAACAAAACACAATGAAGTGAAAAGAATAATCTCGTTGTTACTTATTTGCATATTGTAACAAAATTTTGACACCTGCCAAACTAGAACCAAACGTTACAATAAAGGGGTTGAAAGGTGCATTTCACAACACCCTGACATGTTATCAATTCCTCACCTGCTAAGGTTCGTATCTAACTGGGTCAACACCACAATTAAAGTTCATGATACGCGCTTGATTGGTTGAACTTAACTGGGTGAATTGTGTACTTTACGACTGCTTCGTGGTCTTTCTGTATATTTTAATTTATCATTTTGAGCGTAAACTGTCCCTGGAATTGGTTTGGACAACTTGCACACATTTAATAGGTAACCGAACTCGTCACTATACCAGAGGCCAGTATTACACAATCGAAATGCGACTAACTCGGCGAGCGTCAGCAATGATCTCAAATTGTAAACGAAACTCAAAACAGTCTGTTGTGTGACTTCTGCGTTTTTATGTGTCGTCTCAGTTGTCTCAGACATGTGTCTTCTCAGACATGCTAATGGTCCTACTATTTATTAATTTGTTCTTTATTTTTATTTTTGGATTATCTCCCTAACAGCTTGTTTTATTATGGCCTGTTTTGGTTTTTTATGATTTTCATTTATTTTTATACATGATTGTATTCTTTCTCACACTAATGATTTGATGTTNNTTTTTTTTTTTTTTTTTGTTCTGAGAGCATTCGCGTTAGCCTCCTTTACATGTTTCTTTGTCTTTTTCCTGTATTAATTTGTGTCCGTTTTAATATTTTCTTTGTCCATCTGCTCTCTGTAAATTTAGCGCTCAGATTCCTCTTTGAAATTTAGCGTCAGGAAAGCACTGTTGTATATGTAACTTTTATAATATAGCTAACCATTGGAGGTGACACTGGCAGGTTTTACCGATTAACTTTCAGTGTTATCAATCAAAACCAATACGGTATTCTCTTTCCATTTATCGTATAATGTGAGTGCAGTCCACCCACATACGTGCAAGTATATTCAAGCTCATCCAGACAAACAAAAACAAGAAAGTGCAACTCACAACGACGTTTAATTTCTTTTCGACTCCGTCACTCCCGCTGGTGGTAACGATTACGACCCTGATGGGCCATTCTCCAGTTTCTACTCCAATGACCACATAGGTGACGGTTTTGGCGTCATTTCCTGCGACTTTAAATTGCTTTTCAGCGGACAGTTCGTTTGGTATGCCCTCCGAGCACACTTCCTGTGGTGTTCTCAAAAACATACGTACCTGCGAAACAAAATGTTCTTCGCAATAAATTGTGAATCTTGCAACTAAATTAAAAAAAAATAAAATTAATTATTCTTACCCCAGTTATAGCATCTTACTCTATTGGCCTGAATGAATGTACCAGTAAAACAGAAAGGAAGAAAGTCCAACGGAAGAAAGGGATGGTTGAATAAACATTATGACGATATATCATTAATTCAGCATTGCAAGGCTAAAGTAGTAAATGGAAACGGGTGTATACTAAGCCTAAATATGAAATGATTTGTCGACAATGAGATGAGGTGTAGAAGGGGGAAATGTATTTTGCCCTGCAGAACAAATACGGTAATTACTGTCTCTCTCTCTCTCCACATCCCTCTCTTATTAATGGCTTGTGTTCTTGATTCATAGATCTATACCGAACAAGGAAAAAATTGGAAACCTGAATACAATCAGCTCTTTTCCAAATATACAATTGATTTGAGTAAATGGTCAGATATCATCCAACTGCAATATTAATTCTTTAACTGAACAACATACAGATCTTCGAGTATAGTTATAACGATATAAAATTGAATTACCTACAAGACTTATCGCTTGCCTATCTAACCTATACTTAGGCCTTCATACTATCCATCGATATTGCTTTGCAAAACATCATGTAAACTGAAATGTTCCTAAGTTTTAGGGTGGCATCCATTCACTTGCAGCTTGTAACTAATAGCACTATTCTGTATTAATCTCGCTTCATCGTTACAAATCTTCAAAGTTTGAAAATACTCCCATGACAGTCGTTACAAACAGCTGGGGCAATACGCCCCCCATTTTCAGAGAATATGTACACCTCTGACAGTCTCAATTTACTGAGACAATATCGTGGGAGAGGGGAAAAGATTGTTAGGCTTACCGCTCTCTCCTCCTTGTGGTAGTTGAACACTGTAGCTTGGATTTCAACATGCTCATTTCTTATCACAGAATACGGCATTTTCAATTCGATGAAGAGTTCAGAAGATACCTCAATTTCTCTCGGCTTCATGACGCACATGGAAAAGTCAGGATTAAGCCCGAACGCTTGTAAATTCCAAGTAGTGATACTGTCAGGAAGCGTGTAGGGGACCAACACTCCAGGACGACTGTTGAAGGAAAAGTTTAGACTCTAAAATAACCCTATCAGAAGTTGACAAGGAAAAATTTGACATATTTACACTTCATATATTTTTTGCATAATATTTAAACCCTGTATCAATCACAATGCGAGAAGTTTATGTTTTGATGAAACTGTTTGAAACTCTACAGATCGAAGAGCTTGTTGAATTCTTTCACATACGTGGTGCTATGTCAGTTTTGTTTTTCTTGTTTATGGATGTTCATGGGTACTCCAACATAGATTTTTGTTAAGTTCTCTATTGTTCTTGAAGTCTTCCCTCAAAAGTGAACGAGGCAACGAGGGTCCTTCTGTATGTGAAGTTATCCCTTGTGAACGGAATTAAGGGGAACGAAGTTGGGGTGGAGTTATATCAGGGAGCTGCCATCCTGAAACAAGATCAATTGTTCTAACTCGACAGCATTGGCACTATTCTGCAATAGCAATCACATACTGAAACATTTATGCAATGAAAAATATAAGCACTAGTGAGAAATAATTATGGCAAAAATGGGAACATTTCCTAAATGTCTCGACGAAAAAGTATCAAAAGAACAACGATGCATTTATCAAAGTACAGTAGTCACTACTACATAATCAAAAGGACAACTAGCTGAGGAATACATGAACTCAAACACAATATTTTAGAATACTGCTGCTACCCATGGGTGTACTGAGGTCACTTTAATTTATATTTGCTTTGCTTTAGGGGAGGGGCAATGTCACTTTTGCCCTAACATTGGAATACCTAAATAGAGTAACCCAACGCCATAATTACAGGTGTGTATTTTCTCAGTGGTTTTAAAGATAATTTCAAGTTGAAGTGATTTTGAGGTTGAGTTCTCCTCATCCTAATATTTTTCAGTGACATACCTTTCAACTGTCGAAAGAGAGTTGAAATAATTGCCCCGCGTCCCCCCCCCCCTTATCTATGAATATGTGCCTACTTTCACCGTGTACTTCAAGCCTATTTATAATCATTGCATTAATTAAAACAATATTTAGAGTGATAGCCGCAATGGAAAGAAATGTCCACAGCAGTAACCGAAGCACTTTTCTGGAGCGGGGACAACAACAACAACGGCAAAGCATATCAGAGTAATAATTATTAAACCACAAGGACATACAAACGTGTACCCGTTATATACTTGCGAATCAACGAGGTAGGTGTCAAAAGCCCAGGATTCTTTGAAGTCTTTTCGAACTGCCACTTTGTTTCTGTCATCATTTATGTTTCTAAAGTCTCCGAAATCAAAGCCATCGTTTCGTTGACGGGAATTACTCTCGGCACTCTGGCAGCAATTGACGAAAATTGCTACCAACTCATTTAGTTCATTTGCACTGATTCCTTCATACTTGACTCCATTAGCATACCGCCCAAACCGTTCCGACTTTGCTTGGCATGTCCCTCTTCCGATCCGTCTGTGTCCTCTAAAACACGCGAATCGTTTCCTTGTGTTGTCACCGAAACTGTCAACTGCAATGCAAGCACAACATCAAAGAGTGATAAAAATCAATAGAGTTTGGGGTTCCTGATTCAACGTCTTAGCACACTTTGTTATGTATAGGGGCGGTGACCTAATCCTAATAACACTTGATTTCTATTGGATATGAGATAAGCTGTAAATGCTTGGAATTCCTGCCACAAAATCTAATCCCTATTTTTCATGAGATCACGTAAGATGGCACTTGAAAAAAACACAACACGCACTCTCTTTACAGAGCTTACCATTGCAACAAACATAACAATATTTATTATAGAGCGCAAGTATAATCCCCCACCAGTCATAATCAAAAATCTACCGGCATCCATTAATATGACGGTTGTGTGACATTTCTCCGAACGAGGACGTATTTTACATCCACCAGCAAGCACTCTACACCAGCGGGTACAAGCAAGTAGATCTCGACAGATCCCCTGGTTTAACCCGCCATACTCTAATAACGTTGCCACAAACATTGGACAATTCGTCCTTCATTTAGGTAAGAAACATATCCCACCTGAGAATGTTCTACACAAGATTTACACTAGGAATACGTTAAAAACTAAGCTATTGTTGCATGACTAACGTCCAGCAAACCGTAAGTGCACACAACGTAGCACTACTCCGCAGAAACAACAGACAACATGGAAAATATACAATAATAAAAATAAGAGTGAATGCCCTATCCCGGGCAAATCTCCTATAGTGTACCCCACTACCGTATATTCATAACAACGGACCGAAACATATGACGGGTTAACAGAATGTTTCAAACTTTAACCACATTAAACTGTTCAACAACAGAAAGTATTCGCATAATACTACCCTTAGTAACTGGAGACATTGTCGATGAAAAAGATATTTAACCTCAAACTCAGTACATAGAGCAGATTCTAGGGGGAACCATTCATGATCATCCCACAAGGCTGTAACCTTGGGGTAAAATTGTCGAGGAAAAACATCTTCAAACTCAGAACATACTGCGACATATCTGATTTTCAAACGTTGGATCTGGTGGCAACTTTGGGAAATTGTCGGGGAACATATGTGATTCACCTGAACATATCTGCATCATGTCTGATTTTCCACACAACTTTTGACTGACAAATGAACATTGTAACGCAGTATAATGGGGGTGGTGGTTGTAGGTGGCACCACTCACTATCACCCCACAGGCTGTACCTTGGTGTAAAATTGTTGAGCATAATCATAATGAGCAGGCTACTGTCACCTGTGGACTGGTTATTGAAATTAATTTCAAGGACTCTTTCGAGTCTAACGCTAAGTGTGATAATAAAGTCTTTACATTAAGACATTTCTTAATGTCTTTAACTTATGCTACAGTTTTCAAACCATGGCCACGTACCAGAGTAAAAAAGGGAGGACTTTATGAAGATAGCAAAACTCATGACTCAAAATGAGTTTGTGTAGATTGAAATTACACAACACCCTCCCCTCCTTTCCATCAACTAATTGTCAAACGATTTTCTTTATGTGCAGAGAAAAAAACAGCCCCCTCGCAGCACCAACGTGACGCAATGCAGTTACACTGTTACAAATGTAACACAGCCCTGTAAGACCATGTTCGTTTAAGAGACGTTAGCGTTTCCATCCATCATCTCATGTTTACGATGACGTTTGAGAACCAGCATTGCCAAGAAAGGGTATTCAAAACTTTAATAGAACCTCCTCCATCTTCGTCGTCTACTCCGGACATTCACCCAGCGTAGTGGGTGAGTGTATTCTTTCAGTTGCTCGCTTCCAAAATCTTCTGGTCGGCAACCAGAGGGACTACGCACTCAACCAGATATTTGGACAGCCGCTCTATCTGGGTTGTCCCTGTTCCCACTTCTACTTCTGCTTTACAGTGCTGCGTTATTGTGTCGCCAGTTGGACACAGCTTTTTCATTGCTGGTACTCTAAGCATACACATAAATACAAGCGTGTCATCTCTGAAGGCGCAAAGTAATACTATTATATGTGCAAAATAAAGCACTATAACAAGCGCTAGCGTAGCCAGAAATATTAAAAGGGGCAATTGTATGAGGAGCATATAAACGCGACGATGTCTAACTAATTCATTGTATTGAGAAATTGTTACACTAAACACTAGCCGAATGAATTTACTAAAGATTTGACTTGTAAAAAGGTTACTCCAATATCCAGCAGAGACATTTAGCTAATTGATTGACATGTGGGGTGGTTAGTATGACTCGAACATCTCATCTGATAAAGTACATGATATACTAAGCCCGTTGGACACACAGCCTTGCTTCAATTCAATTAAGGCTTATCGTTCCATTTAGCTACGCTACTGTTCAAGAGTGACTTTTAATGATACATAAAGAATCACAGAGGTGAGACTAATAAAGAGAGATTAGTATGCTTCAAACTGCCTTAAAATTTTCCTGTGCGCTTCGCGTCAACTGACGGTGGCACTCCTCTTAGATAGTCCTGACGACACTCAGC
>VJOZ01139272.1:0-13609 GCA_009801055.1 Stichopus horrens | reverse complement strand
TTGGGTTAAAGGGGTATTAATATGGTGTTTCAAGAACAGTAACTGCAGTTGATCTCCTACTTGTCATGTGGATAATTCATGCTTGTTACAATATAACCATGTAGCAAGGAATCACAAAGCCTTTTGGCTTTCTGGTTTATGAATAGGAATTGCCTATGGTTAATATGTCACTGTATAGAGTGTCGGGTCACAGATTTGCGATAGATGATTTTGATCGTTATTTATTACCCTGTCATTGTTGCTTCAGTTGTGCGTCAGATATTCAGAATCCCTTAGTTTGAACATTTATCATCAACTTATGGGTAAAATTTAGCATGTGTAACAAAATATCATGCAATTTGTGAACCAAATCAATGAGCGTCATTGATGCTTCCACCAGTGACTTACAATGCTGATAGTAACAATATAGTCTCAATTTCTGTTTACCTCAAGCTTTGTAATATTGTGTTGGTAACACTGTGTACTTAAGGATATGTCACACTAGAGTGATGGAGGATTTAATTCTGGTAATGGTTTTGGTTAAGTTTTGGGTTAAATCTTCTCCACCCTTCTTCGAAAAACCCCAAGAATGGGCAATCGTATGCAATCATGTAGTGTTGCTAATGAATACTTAATTAGAATGTCAACCAATCAAGGTTTGGTGTCATCTCAAAAGACGATCTTTATCTGTGCGGAATGAAAAATGTCGGAATGACTTTGAGAGAAACTTTTCTGTAGAGTCGTAGATTCGTAGATTGAATTGTAAAAATTCATAGCAAGACAGCCAAGATCAAATATTGGTGTAGAGTGACGGACATAGACAAAAGTACTGATAGAACACTTTTCTCCTGACAAATTAACTTTGTCATACTCCTCTTTCATTCGCAGACTGTTCCAGAGATGTTGACTACGATGGAAAAAACCTTCACATTAATTTCTTACCAAACCCTTCCCACTTGGAAGTGAGTTGTCTATTTACGTTGTCAACCAGTCATGAAAATTCTTCATATGCATATTTAGTGGTGAAATCTCTCTACCTTGTGTTAAGCTAATTATTTGTCTGAAGCAACTTTGTAAGTAGCAGATCCCATGTGGCCAAGTCATACCTGTACAGAGGTTGTATCCTGTGATACAACCTCTATCCTTCATTTCATGATGTATAATTGGGATAGCTTCATTTTGGGCTAATGTAAGTGGCATGCAGGTTCAGTTTAGGAGTATAAAATTCCAGTACATGAACATAGATGTTCTTGGGAAAACAACATGGGTATTATGTGGTATTTCAATCAAAAGAAGTCACTTTCATCATTGGCTCTTCACAGGCAGTGAACCCAGTTGCTGCAGGAAAAACAAGAGGCAGACAACAAACTCTTGCAGATGGAGATTTTTCTGTTGATGAAAATGCTAGAGTTGGTGATAAAGCTCTTTGCATTCAAGTTCATGGAGATGCTGCATTTTCTGCTCAGGTGTGATTTATTTATCATTTATTTATTTTCATTTGTAACGTCCAATTATGCTTTTAACAGAGTTACATTAAAGCTTAAACCAGAATGCACAAATGCATTGAGGTTTCAATGATCCAATTATGAGTATGTGTCCAATTAAGTAGTATGTGTTAAAGGCTACCTATGCTTTATATGAAATATGAGACCTGTACAAGCTTCCTTTTTTGACATCATGTCTACAAGGTTCTCACAATTTGACCCTCGCTTGTGTTTGCTTGTTTTTGCAGTGTTTGCATAGTTTTTTGGTGGAGATCAAAGGTCTTGTGGGGTCAACTTTGGTCAAATTAGGTAAAAACTTCTAAACACAATACCTCAAGAAGAAAAGGTTGGACAGATCTCATATTTGGTATGTAAGTGTCCCACATTCAGTAGAAGAAGCATATTGGTTTTGGTGGAGGTCAGAGGTCATTTGGGGGCAACAGGGATCAAATTGTGTAAACAATTGTAAATTAGACAGATCTCATATTTGGTATGTAGGAGTACCATGTTAAGTANNAAAACATTATAAATGCGATATTTCAAGAAGGAAAGCTTGGACAGATCTCATATTTAGTATGTACATGTTCCACACTGAGTGGAAGAATCCTATCGTTTTTGGTGGAATTTAAAGGTCATTTAGGGTCAACAGGCGTCAAGTTGTGGAAACATTGTAAAAACGATATTTCAAGGAGGGGAAGGTTGAACGAATGTCATATGTATATGTTCGTATTCCACAGTGAGTAAAAGATCCACACTGATTTTCATGGAAGTCAAAGGTCATTTGAGGTCAAGAAGGGTCAAACTGTGAAAACCTTGTAAACACACAATCTCATGAAGGGAGGCTTGGACAAATGTCATATGAGATATGTAAGTGTAATGCATTGATAAACAAGATCACTTTTGTTGTTGGTGGAGGTCAAAGGTCATTTGAGGTCAAGAGGGGTCAAATGTGAAAATATTTTTAACATAAATCTCAAGAAGGAAAACTTTGGCAGATTAAGAGTCAAGGTGTATCTCATTGAGTATATAAGAATGCCCCTCTCTTTTGTGAAGGTCAAAGGTCATTTGATATCAACAGGGTCACATTGTATTATTTTTTTTTTTAATGTCATACAAGAAGGGAAGCTTTGGCAGATGTCATATATTTGACAGATATCATATTATTAGTGTCTTACAAGAAGGGAAGCTTTGACAGATGTCATATTCAGTATGTAGTTGTATCTCATTTTGTACAAGAACTATTTGGTCTTAACTGGAGGTCAAAGATAATTCAATGTCAGCAAGGGTCAAATTGTGAAAAGAATGTAGACATGACCTCAAGAAAGGAAGCTTGTACAGCTTTCATATTTCATGTAAAGCAGAGGTGGCCTTTGATACATACTAATTCAGAAGAAGAAAATACACATAATCAGATCATTGAAACCACAATGCATTTGTGCATTCTGGTTTGAACTTTGATTCAACCCCTGTGTAAAAGCCCAGTTGTAACAACTTAAAACTAACTGAAAACTAATACTTTGCAAAGTACACATGAGTATGCCCTGGCAGGAAAATGTCACTTCATGGCTTCAACTTGGTGAACATAATGCTAGAAATAGTCCTTTTGTAATACTTCCCATTATGTTGCAATTGTTTTATACTTATTTGAAGGGTGATTTTTCATGAAATATCCTGGAGTAGTACTATCCTTTGAGTCACTGAGCCAAAACATAATGTGTAAATTCTGACAAACCGGAAGTATAATTGAAGAACAGTAGCAAAACATTGAAAACATTAACAACTGCCAAGGGATTTTGTCTTGCAGTGATCCTTGGTCTAAGTGACCTTGAATTATATCATTGGGGTTACACTGAATGAATCGTATCATTGATCGTACAATGAATGAATTGTATCGTCGATCTTACATTAAATGAAGACTGTTCAACAATATGGAAGATGTACAACAAAAGTTGTTGAAGTGCCTCAGTGGAGATACATGCTGAACATACTGTAGATACTGTTGATGTCATTCGTTTAGCGTTGCAATTTGCTAACAATCAATTGGTTTGCCCAGGGTGTTATCGAAGAGGGCTTCTGTATAGCTGAACTCCCTCACTTCAACATCGGTGGAACTGTGCACTTAATCATCAACAACCAGCTGGGATTCACCACCCCAGAAGACAGAGGGCGCTCTTCGGACTACTGCAGTGACATAGCCAAAATGAATGGCAATCCAGTGATCCACGTAAATGGTGATCATCCAGAGGTTAGTTGTACATTTGGAATGTTGTATTTCTGTCATTAAGAATGGAGAACAAAAACGAAAAAAGAGAAGTTTTCAATTCTAATAGTAAAGGATACAGTATCAGGAGAATGAATGTTTGGGCATGTAATCTAATTTTGAGCCAGGCAGTTTCTTTTCCTATTTTGTCAGTAATGTTACCCAAACCATAAGGGTTCCTATGTGAAAGTGGCGAAGTTTACAGAGAGACCAATCAGCTCTGAAAGGAACAGAATTATTTAGTATTTATGATAAATTTTATATTTCAACATCAGAATAGATAAGAGGAAGAACTCCAGATGAATTTCTTCCTTTTCAAAAGAATTATCAATGCAAGAGAAGTCAGAGTCTCTCATTAACTCCTGACATCATGCTATGACATTTTTGTGGTGAAATGACTTTGGTCTACTCGTTCGGTGTAGAACAATGATGTGGAATGCCGTCGTAATTATTTCAGTCGGTTGTGCTTTATTGAACTCACAGGCAGTGCAATGGAGTACCACAGAATGGTATAAAATATAACATTAAGCAAACAACTGTGTTCTACCCTGCAAACTATGGAGAAATAATTGAAATGTCTGACTTATGTAAGCAAAGTCTAGAGAAGCAAAGCAATGAAAACAAATAGAAAAGGAAATGCCCTCATAATTTAAATGCCCAAAGAAATTCCATACTTTGTTGCTCAAAGACAAACATTACAGAGAAGAGGTTTTGAGGGCTTCAGTTAGTTGGGACAGTCCAGAATAGTAACTGCTTACGGACATCAAAATCTTCCATAGATTCCAAATTAGCTTGTCCCTTCTACATGTTTGATTACAACTGTATAATCGTGACAAATAAATGTTTGTGACTTTTTGTAATCTGAATAGTCAACAAGTGAAAGGTAAGACTGATTTAGAACTCATTAAATAAATACGTATGTCACCAGTCAAAGCTCACAAGTACTACTGCACACATACAGAGATACTCAAGCAATCTAAGTAGAGAACTATTGCATACCATAGCACCGTAGGCAATGCTAGAAGAATGTGGCACAAACAATGTTTAAAACAACTCCCAAGAAATACTGTTACTAACAAACCGTGAGATCTGATATAAATTTCCCCAGCTCAAAAAACTCAACTATTACATACCTTCACAAAACCAACATTATTCAAAGGAAACATGCAACGATTTAGACGAGAATTGAAGAAGACTTGGACATTCAAGGTGAACATGTCTGATGGCTTGGTAGCCAAGTAAAACTATGGGAATAAATAAGTGCCTTGATCCCTGACAATTTTAGTACCATCGATTGCCATTGAAACAAGCCAGGTGAAGTATAGTCACTTATGATTGTGAGGCTAATCCTAGCATAAGTGTACTAGGTAATTTTTTTAAAAAGAAAGCTTCTGTTTTATCAACTTTAAATGGTAAGAGAAGTATCTTTGCAATCAAAAGCAACCTACTCTGAGATAAACCTATTGAGTTCAGTACACCTTGTGGAGTTTGTATCATAGTTTACTTGTAAGCCTTCATGATGTGTGTAATATCAATTTTTTTAGGAAGTTGTGAGAGCCTGCAAGGTCGCCCTAGATTACAGGAATACATTCAGGAAGGATGTACTCATCGATATGGTCTGCTACCGTCTAAATGGCCACAACGAGCTAGACGACCCTTCCATGACCCAGCCGATCATGTACGATGTAATCAAATCCAAGAAGAGTGTTCCAGACAGGTACACTCAACAGCTTGTGGTAAGTACAACTATAGACCTGCCTCAAGCCACTCACATTATTCTCTCCTCTACCTCTTATTTGATTTCTCTTGCCACTCTCATGACTTCATCTGCTAGTACAACTGTTCTCCCAGTCCTATGCTGCAGCTGCTCTCTTCAAGAACAATTGTTTCAAGTGGTTCTTGTGCACACACTCACACACACTGGAATGAATTCTTCAATCTTCAATCAAGTGCCTTGCCATGCATGAGACACTTGCATCTTTGCTTCTGTTGATGTCATCGTTTAAAGTTGTTTATTGTTACATCATCCTAGATTAAGAAGGAATGCATTTGAAGACAACTGACTATTATCATTCAATCAACTTTTGGCATTGTATAACACTTGGTGGATATTCATTAATGTAAATATTCATTTCTTGCTATGAAAGTTGAATGCAAGGCAACGAAAGTAGTACATCACATATTACTACCACTGTACATACACGTATGTTGTAGCTACTGACATCCTTACATTAGTGGCTAACCTGATGAACTTTTCCCTTCTTGTAAAGTAATAAGTCTTGAAAACAAATGACCCATTTGTGAAATATTAAATTTTCATGTTGGCTACCTATCTTACATAATTTTACTAGAGTTTTCACATCCATCTGCCTAGATACACTTTGAGATATACATTGACTCAGTTACCTCCTTTTAACGGGGAAGGAAACCCTCAGAATATATTTATGAAAATGAAGCAGAAGTGTTTGGCAAGCATCTTCCCAAAGTTTCACTCAGAAAGATTGTTTCCTATGCAAGTTACACACTTTTGAAATCCAGCAAAGGTTGTTGCCTAAGTTGACTGTAAACCCACTTGAGTAAGTCGAATTGTGATGTCACATAACCACTGATAGCAAGAATTTTAATGTGTTTCTTAATTTTTCTTTATCCATTATTTCCATAAATCCACACACACTTCTACACTTTTTGTGTTGAGTTACTGAGGTGTATCATACAATAATTAAATTATTAATACGCTGATTTGAATCTTGCATTAGTGTTAAAAATGCTTTACAATGGAATACATATAAAAACAAAAGCTTTTCAATCACATGTGGTCAGGTTATGTCATCACAATCCTAGAATGGCAGCCTCCTTACAAAGTTTTATGAACATTCAAAGTGCAATGTCTTTGAAAAGTACACATATTGAAATGTAATTTGGTGATGTTGTACACCATATTTTAGTCTTTCATTGAATATGGTCAAGGCCCTGATTTTTCTTCTCTTTTAACCAGTGCAACAGTCAGAAATAATTTTGTTCAGGTATGATTAACACTGTTCTAGCTAACACTGTATAGAAGGTGATAAGACTGGCCATGCATTTAACACATGGACAATGTTATACTAAAGAAAGTGGTTTTGTTGCATACACTGTACTAATTTTGTGCAAATAACACAAATATATTAAATATTAAGGATATCGTTGCTTGCAAAATAGTAATTACAAATGTCCAAAATATTAAGTTTGTTTTTTTAAGTTAATTTCAAAAGGCATTATAGCTTAAATGTTCTCAAATGTGATAATGTGTCCCCAAAAAGATATTGAACTGTCTGCCTATATACTGGAAACTGAAAATTGGTGAATATTCATGTTCGAATAACATTGACTTAAAATGTAATGTCACCAATTGCAAGGATGCAGACCTCTGACGGAGAAGCCAGCTTGCTGCTTGTTGATTAATTAGGATAGCACAGTGTAACAGTAACAATGACCCTGTGTAGGAAGCGGGGAGTGAGTGTGAGAGATTGCTGTGCCTGCAGAGGTACAGTTGGAGAGGTCTGAGAGGGTGTCACTGAGACAGGGGACAGTGAAAAAGAAGAGAGAATGGTAGGAATCCCATTAGCTGGGAGAGAACAGTCATAAGAGACTTGGGGCAAGTCTGCAAGTCTAGTGCAGGTATCATCGTGATGAGTAATTTGGTTGCTGTAGATTGTTACATACTCTTGATGAAAGTCAAAATTGTGCATAATTTAGAACTGATTCATCACAACTCTGCTCAGTACATATATTTCACATTTGTCGTAGAATTATTTCATGCAAATTGAAATGATAATGGCACTTGGTATGTTTCTGTAAATGCAGCCGATGTTAGTAACATCAAAGGCAAAGTGAAAACAAAGAATGGACAATAAACTTTACTGAATGTATCAACACATACAAATGCATGCCTGCCTTCTGTGAGCCTCTTTCTCATTGCCTACACAGCAAGAAGGTCATGTGACCGAGGATGAAATCCACACAGCTACCACAGACCACTACACCTGGCTGTCAGACTGCCTGAAGGAGTCCGAGAACCAGGAACCAGAACAATTCAATCTACAGAGACACTGGTCTGGGATTCACCCTCCTCCTAAGTTTAGAACTTCATGGAATACAGGTATGATTGCAAACCATTGAAAAAGAAGTTTAAATTTGAATAGACTCCAAATTACTGAATATGACTCATTGATCTTGCACGTGGTCGTATCCAGATCCCCTCCTTTCTCCGTCCCGTGCCCCTTCAAGGATGATTTGTGTCTTCTGTGTCTCCGTTTTCTTCATTTTCAGTGATGTGTACCATCTCCACGTCTTCACGAGACATTTGTTTCGTCCTTTATGAGTAGATTTTTCCATTGAAAAGATCTTTCATCACTCTGTAGTATTACTTTGGGATAAAGTTTAGTAATAAGCTTGATTTAACTCGTTGATCACAGTCCAGACACTAAATCTATTTTCCAAGCCATATGACCACTGTAGGTGTCTGATCGATTTTTGTGCATGTGTCCTTCGCAAACTAATTCATTGTTATTCAGTTTCATGTACTAACTGGTAGAAGCTATTGGATTTAACAGCCAACAGAAGTCAGTTCAGCCCCAATTGTTATATGTAAATTACACAGGTCATGAATACTGTCCATAAAAGAAGAGCATAACTAAACTATGTTTATTTAGAAAACTGGTAAATTTCCTCACCTATCTTCATTGTTTGTAAGTTATACAGCAAACCAAGTTTACACATATTTCAACATTTGCTGCATTGGATATGTTATAAAAAGGAATTGTATTTTCTGAAAGCAAACCCCAGTGTATGATATTGGAACCTGTGTGTTGAGAGTGAAATAATGAAATGCATGAGGTAGCATGGATGTGTAGAACTTGACACATCTAATGAAAAACCTTGAAACTTGTAGTTGCTGGAAACTGAAAATCCCTGTGAATCTAATAGTCTTGTTTTTAGCAAGTAAGAAGTTCCTTTGAATTTGACCTAATCTGGTAGCAATTGTACTTTGATATATGTTATTTTAACCAATATTTGCTTGTGTTAACAATACAATGTTCACTTAAAATTCAAAATCATGATTTAGAAATTTTTAACATTATTCAGCAACTGCAAACAGGGCAATGTGAGCCTATCCTACTCACTCCTGTACAAATGCAGTACTGTAAAGTTTACTAATCAGGCAGCAATGATTAAACAAGCAGTGTTCCAGTTTACTTTAAAATCATTACAAGGTATGATAGTCAAAACTTTGTCAAGCTGCTTAGGCCATCACATGTGCCTGTTGCTCGAAAATTTTAGTCATATAACAATGTGATGTACGTACATTCCTGTACAATCCCTCAGTTTCTGCACTCCAGTGCACAAGTTCTACTATAGCCAGTCTAAACAGTCCACCCTTTGAGCGCCATGTATTCATTGCGTGTTTCTCAGGTGTGGATACCCAACTACTTCAGTACATCGGCATGAAGTCGGTTGCTTACCCCGAACATTTTGTAAGTATGCCACTCTGACTCTATTCTTTATTGACTTAATTAAGTCCACATACTGCTCCAGCGCAGCACTAATACAGTAAATTGTGATCATGGACATTTTTGAACCAAATTGATATTGCTCCTCCCCATTTTAGCTTCTCTTTTCCTTTTCCATGGTTAGTCTGTCTTGAAGCCAAGGTATTTCTCATAGAACCACTTTTTTTTTCTTGCCTAATAAACATAAACTGAAAATCTAGTGAAACTGCTCACATGTTTGGAATAGGTAGACACAACCTCAATGAAAATCAGCCCAAGTGCACATTTCTCAAATTAATGTTTATTCTCTACTTTGATCTGAGTGTATAGTTACTGTCTTGCCTATGACTTCATGGCAATTCATTGTGACAACGGAGTTTCTGACTGTGGTGCGTGCGTCACTTTGTTCATTCTTTTACGAGGTCATCATTTTATTGTCCAGCAACTCATAATCAACATGTTTAATATATTCTCACATTCCATTCGGTTATATTCTAAGTATATTTCATGCATGTCTGTTTTATGTTGTGCTTAAATTCTCTTTTATGTGTCATCATTTCCATCCTCTGCCTTGTTAAAGGAATTCTCCACCATCACTTCTCATGTCTCTTAAAAAGATTCCAACATTTTTGCGTGCAAGTCANNGTGCTAGGAATCAATAGGCTGTAATGTAGTACTGACAAATCTGGTTTGTGCATTGCAACTGATATTTATTTTGCATGGTAGAGTGTCGTGTGGCTCTGATCTCTTACTTGGTGGTAAAACCTTAGTTTCTCCAGGGAGTGGCGGAAATGTACAATCCACAGCGTTGTTCTAAGGGAGTTAATTGCTTAAGGATTAGTTGACTTAGAGTATGTTGCTCTTTGATTGATAAAGAAAAGAAATGCCTTTTGGCATATGACACAGCTTATCTTCACTCGATTTGTTGGGTCTTTGAAGTTTGAGCAGTAACTAAATTTTCTCAATGACAACTCCCTGGTCAGTTTGTATCTCCTTGGTTTCACAAACAAAAAGTATCTAACTGAATGTGAATATTCATGAAATTTTCATTATCACTGAACTAAAGAGTTTTTGCTGGAAAAGCCCTTGCTAGGAACTTGAAGAGTGCAAAAAAAAAAAGACAAAACAGCATTTGTTGGTTCTGCATCACACATTGTTTTCTTGAAATGAAAACCTGACTATCAAAGAGGTATTTTACAACATAGGAAGTTTCCACAAGCAAAATCATTACAAATAACTGACAGAACAGTAAGAAATCTCATATATTTCAATAGATTTTCTTGTTGGTAGAGAATTCCTTTAAGGGATGCCCCTTGCTTCTGCCCTGCATTTTTTTTCCAAGTGTATATGATGTCACTATGATGCAATACCTGAAATGTGGTTTTCAAATTTTATGCTTTATTTGTGTCACTTAAAAGCTTCTTGACCATTTTGTGTTTATGAAACCACCATCTATCATTTTATGACATCTTGCATCAAAGAATATGTTTTGTGGTGTTTAGGAGAAAATGCAGTCATCAGATACATAGCATAAATGTACAAGATATATTTTAATGTTGAATCCAAACTAAAATCTAATTTAAGATCAATGTGATTGATTTTGTTTGTTTCTTTTTTTGAAGCACCCTCATCCTGGAATCCTGAGAAGTCATATTCATGCAAGAGAGAAGAAACTTACCTCAGGATCAAAGGTTGACTGGGCCACTGGTGAAGCACTTGCCTTTGGTTCTCTTCTTAGTCAAGGTAACTTGTTTAGGGAGGTGCTACTTCTGCTGAAGAATATATTTGTAGTGTTAAAATGTGGTAGTGTGTGTGTGTAAAGTAACTGCGCTCTGAGACAAAAGAGTTTCCAGACTTCAATCATAACTCACAATGTGAGTAAACTTTAAGACCAAAATAATTCATTCAAATTAATCATTTGCTCACCCTCCCTTGTAGATTACCTTTTACTGACTTCTTACTTCATTTAAATGTAATCTATATCTTCTCTGTTTCAAGGGTTTTCCATACGCATCAGCGGGCAAGATGTCGGTCGTGGCACCTTCAGTCATCGTCACGCAGCGCTGGTGGACTACAGATCTGAGGATCTTTATGTACCTCTCAATCACATGATGCCTGATCAAAAGGCTTTCTTAGAGGTCAGTGTTTGTGGTAATTGATCAAAAGGCTTTCTTAGGGGTCAGTGTTTGTGGTAATTGAACAAAAGGCTTTCTTAGGGGTCAGTGTTTATGGTAATTGATCACTAGGCTTTACTTAGAGGTCAGTGTTTTTGTAATTGATCAAAGCACTTTCTTACGGGTCAGTGTTTGTGATGATTGATCACAAGTTTTTTAGTGGTTAGTGTTTGTAACACAGAAGACTGGCCGCATTTTATTCCAAATAGACTCAGGAAAGAAATTTCTACTTCCAATCTCAGTAATGCTCATGATGTCATAGTGCATGCTAATTTCATATGCAACAATACTGAAGGCCTTTGGCAACAATGGGTTGGAAATATGTGATCCATTTTGTCAGACATTTAGACAGATGTAACAAAAATAGAAAAAGTCATATCTGAATTTTGGTCACTAAAGCAAAGACAGACAGGCAAGAAAATTAACAATTACTGTCTCATGATTTTTTGCAAGGAAATAATGCTTGAAAAGTTTCATCGCAGTTGTTATACCTTTTCCTTTTTGTCAAGTTCATGTGATCATTTTTGTAAAGTATCCAAGATACTCTTGAATGCTTTAATCATTTTCAATCTCCCTGCCATGCTTAAAATGTTTGTCATCTGTTGCCTTCCTTTATTTGTTATTTGTTCAGGTGGTAAATAGCCCGCTGTCTGAGTTGGCAATCTTGGGCTTTGAATATGGCCTAAGCATCGAACACCCAAACCGATTGGTGATTTGGGAGGCTCAATTCGGAGACTTTTTCAACACTGCTCAAGTCATGATCGACACATTTGTCGCAGCTGGAGAAGGTATCGTTGATTTGATATTAAGTCCGTACAAATAGTGTTGCATGAGAATTCATCTTTTTCAGCATCTGACACACGTATATGTTTGTACCCAGGATTTCAGATGTGTTGATGTTGTGTATCCTAGACACCCATGTTATCACTGTATCCAGTCTTCTTTCATCTTGCAGGAGAATGGCTCCTCCAGAGCGATTGATATTTTCATCACCAGAGAGGGTACATTAGTGAATAAAATTGATTTAGGATAAGTCAATATATCGTCAATTTGTGTATGTCTGCATATGTACAGGAATCTGCAGGAATTCTAACGGAAATAATTTGTCAAGTTTTTTATACCATCAGCAGAAGTGGTCTCCATTTAGAGAAAATTAAACATAACCTTCCTCATCTCGCAGGCAAATGGCTCCTCCAGAGCGGACTGGTCATGTTACTCCCCCACGGTATGGATGGCGCCGGCCCAGAACACTCTTCGTGTCGTATAGAGAGGTTTCTTCAAATGTGCAATAGTGAAGAGGATAGGATGGACACGGATGATGTCAACTTTCACTTCTGTTTCCCCACGACCCCTGCTCAATACTTCCATCTGCTCCGTAGGCAGGCGAGTGATTAATTGTGGACATTGTTCTGAGTGTAAAAATGTGAATATGATAAATTGTTGACTGCACCACTTTATACCTCAAACTACGCTTTTAATGTACCTTAAATTTTCCTGGTTTAAATATGAAAAACTCTTTAGCTGTTCTTTATGCACTCTGTTTTTAAGCACATTCACCCTTTAATGCCTTAAGGTTGAATGTGTTTGTCTAGATTAATATACGTTTGTGATGCAAAACAAACGAGTCATTCCTTTTTTTGGTGCATTACGTTCTGCATTGAGCTAGTCAAATGATAAGTCAACCAGCCGTTGCCAGCGTAAGGAACGTCCGTATTGTGGCAACATGAAACAATATTTGTGTATAATTAGATGAAAAAAAGATATCTGTAATACTAGAACTGTGATTGACAAAGCAACTAACTGAAATTAAAAGTAGTCCTGACATGTTATTTCCAACTTGCTCATGATCAGCGAAATTCTCTCTTTTCATTGCTTAATTACTCTCTTTTCTGTTACAAGTCATAGAACATTACATAGTAAATTAGAATTGTCTTTACATTTGGCATAAAATTCCCTTAATGCAAAATTGATTCTTCAGTACTTACAAAAGAATGATAAATCTCTTCTTCTGAGCAGATGTCATGTCTGAGTTCCAGATATTTTTGATACTGCTCTCTATCTTGATATTCAAGCTCTTAAGTTTTCTATGTTATTTTCTTTGTTTCCTTTGTTCTTTTTTCCAAGGCCACAAGTCTTGATGGATAAGTTTATTTCTCCAAGTATTCTTCAAATGTATTGAAATCT
>VJOZ01139083.1:1355-16724 GCA_009801055.1 Stichopus horrens | reverse complement strand
CTAAGTGATTTTCCCCCGACTGGCATCTGAGGTTAAGGGTGTCTACTCCCCTCCCCTTAAACACGCTACAGAGCACAAGAATACGTAAGTTGCCACCAGCCTACCAAAAGGTACACTACAATTTGATTTTACGAGGAAGGTTTCTTCCAGTTTTATCAACTTCAGTGGAACTGTTCACCTACGGCTGAGATCATTTTGCGGTAAAACTTAAGTGAGCAAATTTAAGTATTCTTGAAATGTCAGAGCATCCTTGCATACGAATGCTTCAAGTATGCATGTTATGAGTCGTTCCAATTATTATGCTAAATTGTTGTAAACGTTTATCTTCATGCTGGGGCGGTTCTACCACTTAAAAGCACCAAAGTAAGGAATGCACCACTCTTTCTTTTCGTAGTACGAACAACAATGCGACGCATCCCAGTGCTATACTCTTTCTGTACCGCTATTCAAATTTCTGACCATCTAGTTCTAACTGTACTATCACTACAGTTTGCTATACCTCTCAGCTCTCTGTACCACCAAAGTGGATCTGTTGCTCTTATACTTATCATCTTCAAAGTTCCTACCAGCCTATTCTACCCCTCTCCTGGTGTTCAGATACATCACCTACGTTCTGCCTTCTTCTAATTCTTTCTGTTTTGAAACCATGCTCTGGAAGTCTTCTTCGCCTCTCGCTACTTCGCCCTCTTGAGCCTTCCCTGCATACCGTCCGTTACTTAACCACCTGCGATATACGCGGTCCTCCCCTCGTCGGACGGAGCATCCCCACCAAAGAAGCCGTCGCCTGCAGTGGGAGCCGGCCCATCGCAGTCACCTCGCGCGCGCGTAAGTTTATAATTTATTTCAAGCACTTGCACGTTCAGTTATTTTTTTTTCTTGTAATTAATCTTTGTTGTGAGAGTAAATTATATTTCCATTTTGGACACTGACATAGTTTTTCGTAGCGTATCTCCACATCGTAACCGTGTGAGCTATAGATGAACAGTGGCATCCAGTTCAGAATTCTGCGTAGATCAACACCGATGACCTTTGACCAAAATGTTTCATCTTTGAAGCTATAGTGAGAGGCACGCACATACTCGTTAATATTATATGCATGGCAACAATGAAACAATTTTTTTCTGTCTAACTGGGGTACTTTCTGATGGGATTTCCCATTTGTAGATCATTTTTACCACAAGGCTTGTTGGGTAGGTAGCGATATTTGTATACCCGATTTTAAAGGTGAAAATGCAAGATGTTACGAAAATGGCATATTACATCTCTCTTTGTAATTCCCCTTTTAAAGACTGTTTTAGAATTCAGTTCCGCAAAGTTGTGCGCGTAAAAACTGTTAGTATAGGAGTCCCTTAGTATTGGCACTGCGTGCTATGTTGATACGACAGCTTAGTATGTGTTGACTCTTGGATTTTGATGAGGAGTAGCACGTTGTGAATCGGACCTGTATCATATGTGGTCAGTAGGTACAAAATTTGAAGGCTATCCGTGCATATTCAGGGGTTTAATACCCCGTCAACGATGTTGATAAGTTTCCGTTAATCTGAAGACTTACATAAACCATAATGGACCCTTGGTTGACCCGTTTCCTTCGTTTATTTTTCGTTTCATGTTTTCTTTTAATGAGAACTTGCTGCCTGTTATAATCTTCCCTTATCCTCATACCGATACGTGTTAACATAATAGGCCTACATCCTCATAAGCTCTTTCGAGAAGCGTGTACAGTTCCAATGTCGTGACTCCTACACAGGTCGAAGCCAGAAGTAAATTCTCAAACATTCCACGTAAATGTTCATTCACATCATTCGATAATAAACAAGCAACAATTGTTTTAACACATTGTTTTAATATCAAATATATGATAGGCCTATATGCAGGCTCCTTTGTCAATGTCTCCGGACTTACAGAATAAGTTGGGTTTTTGAGAGACCAACAATAACCCCGCACCCCCCTCCCCTTATCCGTCACACCATAATTTGTGGATTATAGTCCTAAATGCTACGTAATGAGAATTGTTACTGCTTCCCCCCATGGCCGGACATTACCTTGTATACACTTAAGTGCAACAAGCATCATATCAGTAAACCGTGCCCGTTTTATTGATAAGCAATATTTCCTTCGTTGATCATGGCAGATTGTGCTAATGTTGAAAGTTCGTTTGTTGGCCTTCATTTTTTTTACCTCTAATAAGGAAATAAAGATAATACAACTCCAGGCACACACACACGCACGCACACACACGTTGACCTTTCCCTGAACCATACACATATGTAAGCATACCCACGCTATGTTATTTACTGTCTAAGGGAAGGGTTGCCCCACAATTGACCGAATGAACTCTTTTACTTTTTTCTATTAAAGAACCAATTTTTTGACTGAATTAATAATATGTGGTGACTTTTCAGTTTGAGAAGACGACAGCAATAACAAGCTTGCCTTGTGTTTATATGTAGACTTGAACATCACAGAACACTTATGGGATACTGTACAGAGTTCACCACGCCTTGGCCGGGCGACCTTTTCCGGCTAACTGCTCATCTTCATAAACGATTCCCCATGTCCTGTAGTGACGTCACGACACGCCCCTCTTACGTCGAGACAACAGACAGGAATGCAGACAAAATCAGCGAGTCCCGTGACGTCTCGCGTAATAGGAAAATACTCAGCAGTGTGTGGTTTGTCCGTTATTTCATTCAAGGCGCATTCAGGGATTATGTATGGCGAGATGGCAGGATTACTTTCGCTGTGCCGTGAAAGCGTTTTTTTTTTTTCAAAATACGTGGGGGTGGTAATTGCCATATCAAATTTTATGCATCCTGACATAACATTATTCAATTGCATTTTTTCGTCATTAGTTTCCCTTAGTTTCTCAGCGCATTACATGCCTTATTTTTGTGAAAATGAATCGAACGGGTTAAAAAGAATCAGGGCCTCGTTGGCGTACGGGTGGGGAGAGTGAAACGATAGCTGAAAGTATGCCAAGGCTATTTTGTCTGGCATTCATGAACTAAACGCAACCTAGCCGTTGGATTATCTGAGTGTGCATGCACGTATTCGTAAGCACACCATTGGCCTACATGTTTCTCGTGGTTTATCTCGAGTCGTACTCTTCAAGGTCGTCTGAGGGGATTTGGGCACCACTAGAGCACTATAAGCTCCATGATCCCGGTGTAAGAGTAACTAGGTCAAGGTCCTATTTGTTGATGCATGTGGAGGCTGTTTTGTCTTAAGATACGATTACTTGTATAAAATCATACTAGATCTGGAGATGTCCTGACACATGTAGAACCATCACAAAACACAAACTATAGTTAAAAAGTAATCGTCACTTTCTCCCGACCAGTTCACGTCTTTGCAAAAAAAAAAAAAAGAATAATGATTTGGGTGTAATTGCCATTTCTTTGTAGTCCTGTTCAAATGCATGACCCACTGTTTAAAATTTGCTGTATTGCATTTCATATAAGAAAAATCAACGTCGTTAAGATTTCTTGCTTAAATATTCTCAATGACATGACCTTAACATGACTAGACGAGCGGAGATCTGATCAAAGGTCTCGAAAATCGAATGAGAAACCCCAGTTGTAGATGAACGTGGTACTGGTACATATAGAAAGCAGTTGCTATAAACTGACTTCCCGCCTTAATTCGCACATGATCGTCTGCGTCTACACTTTGTTGCAGAGAACGACGTGGAAGCAAGGCCAGAAGAGACTACAAAATAGTGTACATAATTCCTACAGGCAACTCTGTGACGAATATCACGTAGCCCGTTTTAAGGGCGACGCGAATGCTGGGTATACACGTACAGAAATTCTGTAAATAAACCTATTGTTGGAGCCGTATGCGTTGAAAAAAGAAGTTGACCTTGTAAGAAAGTACGGAAGAGGGGGGGGGGGGNNGGGGGGGGGAACCAGTACAATGAATGTGGCGTTCGAGTTATGTGCAAATACACAATGGAGAATTAAACAACCGTTCTTCTACTCATGAATTACACAAGGAATTGTCGTATAAATGCTATGGCAACAGCGGGGATCAATCATTTTCTGTGCTTCAAGGAGCATATTCTTGACTGCAAGATTGCATTGTACAGTGTGTATTGCGTGCGAACGTGTGTAAAAAAAGTCATGCGTCGTTTTAGCATAGTTTGTATCTAGATCTTAGTATGGTATAGATTGAAGTATACTTAAACATCGATTGTCGGTAGACACACTGTCGGTAAAGTGAAGCAGTGTGAGCAGCAACGTGTAACCTGAGCAGTGGGGAACAGTTCCACGAAATAAAAATTTCTAGTGAGTCAACTTTTGCATATTGAGTTTACTGACCACACGACAAATCCTCAACCTGAAAAAACGCTGCCCAGTTTCTTTTTAATTTCTATTGTACACTCATTCTGTGGTAAATCACCTTAGCTAGTCATATATTCCATAGCATACCTTCCGATCCTCTGCGTCCGCCGACCACGATTATTCCGGGTTGTGTGAAATCGAACACAATCGATTTAAGCTGACAACGCAAAAACTGTGGACTATGCCACCTGGAAAGCAAGCTCCGAAACTTGCAATGATCTACATCATTGAAAACTTAAATTTGCTGATCTTACGCACTTTGTACAGAAAGGAACACTTGAATTCTTAGAACTATAGCAGGTTGTGCTATGATATGATTGCGAAATTTAACGGGAAGTACATGTTTATCTTCCATCCAGTGAGTCTCAATGTGAGAAATTCCAGTGGCCTTAGTCAAACACATGACTCCAACTTCCATGCATTGTGTCTTCGATGTGTTTAATACGCGGGGAAAAGGCCTACTCGAGTCGACTCTCTTAGTTGACGCAGAACATTGTATTAACGTACCGTAAGTGATTATATTTAGACCCCAAAGTACCAGATTTTTTTCAATCGAAATTTGAAAGGAGATTTTCAAAGAGAAAAAAAATCGTTGGCGTACACGTATATCCACCAAGGCGCTGGAGAGAAGAAAACAAAGAAAAGATAGGTGCAACTATGTGAAAGTATAGTTCTCAGGAGATGAGTCTTTTAAAAAAGTTATTATTTTTTTTAAACAAAGGTAGCGTAGAACAGCATCCGTCTGATTTAACGCGGTAGTCTCATCCCAGAGTAGAGGGGTAGCCACTGCAATATGTCGTAGAATGTGAACATCTCAAAATCTGTTATTTTCCTCTCCAATCATCCGAGACATTGACGTACCCATTCTGGTAACAAGAAACAGTTGAAATCTTGACCGAAGTATACGGTATAACGCTTGTACCAGTTTTGAGATCAACTTACGCAAATAGCCGCCTAGCTAAATGTGAGTACGTATATAGGTCCTTCACACTCAGATACACTCATTGAGGGACTTGCGGTATAGGCCTACTATACGGACCCGTCCAATCACTAGTGTCAGATTGGGGTGAGGGGGGGGATAATCTTACCGAACTGAAATATTTTCAAAAATATTAGTGGATTAGTGGATTAAATCTGTAACAACCCCTCACCTAGATACCGGAATTATGGTAGGGGGTAAATACCCCCCCTTCCCACTGGTTACAAAACGACTGGCTGAAAAGAACACATTCATCCCATAAAACAGCGCTCAGATTTTTCTTTGCTATTGTAGCTGTCTAAAAAAACCGAGCTGTAAACGTGGTTTACGTTGCGCAACACGAATTTCCATGACTTTTCTTTTCTCTAATGGACTTCCTGTGTGCTTTAAATGATGTCACGTTTCCGGCGAAATACCTTCTTCAAATGGAAAAGGGTTGCTAAAAGATAATTTTCACTTTCTTTATTCTTTCCTCCAAATTCCCCATAAAGTGACATAGGCCTACAATATTTTCAAATGTATAGAAAAAACGGTCAGATCTACGTGATGTTCAAATAACATACTATACGCTTAGAATCCATGTCGTCATACTCTCTCGTGTTAAATGTTGTTAATACGTAGACCTAGTATTGTTCGATGAGGACGAAAGACGGGAAATGTCCCACGTATGTGACGTAAATATTTACGAGTCGTTAAATTGTGATACAACAAATGAATTGCTATACCGTCAAAACATTTAACCTCGTGACTTTGATGAAGTTTCAAATATATGAATACAGTATACATAAACGGCATTTTCCAGACGTGTAAAAGCATGAAAACCCTTACTGATTTTACTGTCTATACATGACAAACACTTTTTTATATTAAGGTTCGTATAAGAGAGTTATAAAATTTGCATTATGTGTTTACTTGATTGAAACGGAACTCGGACCACAAATTGAAAGTGGGGAATTTGCAGAGACTTAACTAGTTCTGTGTGACCACTTGGAAATGATATATAGGCAGTCTGAATTATGCTTGCTTCATCAATTGGTTATTTTACAATGGAACGCCTTCGTTTGGCCATGTGCAGTACTTCCTGCCTTGTCAGTCCACTTGTATCAGGCGACGTCCGAAACCCAGTTGTCTTTCGTATTTGTATGCCATGATTACATGCAAATAAATGTTAAATTGTATGTCTGACGGAATCGATTTTATAGAGTTAGGAATGATTATGACATGCGTATGTATTTAAATCTTTATTTCCATCCGCTCTAATGCTGTTTTTTTTTGTTTGTGTATGCCAGTGGGGAGCCTAATTCTGTACACTGTCCATTTTACCGTTGTCTCAAGGAGCTAGCATACACAAATGCTGTATATAAAAAGAAACAAAAAAAAAAAACGAAAAACATAACCTAGGATGATGGAAAAGTTGAAAGGGTGCTTTTGGTCACTACAGTAAAAAAATGTTATGGAATGTGGCAACATTTTAAAAACATTGGAACATTTGTGTCATCAAATTCCTAACGGTTTTTTATTTGGTAATTCAATTGTAGTTTCTTTTAGCTCCTTTAATAATAATCATCCTTCACAGGGAGGGAAACGGAAGAGCAATTTGCATGCGCAGACGTGCTGTAACAGACGACGTACACACTATCCCTAGACTAGACAATAATACACTAATGTGTCAGACGACTTTGAATGCATGCTGCAGCAACTACCAGCTCAGTATAGAAGATTACACACGGGCAGAGAAAACCACAACAAATCGACCCATTCGCCTGCGATTAACTGAAGTTTTTCCTTGATTACTGATTTTCGATTGTACATGGGCACCGACTTAGCACAGCGATGGATGATCCTGGACCACAAACGTATAATTCGAACTTGGAAAAGGTGCTGAAAAGCTACCAGACTGTAGCTATGACAAGTTTGGGTGGACCAAGCTCAGCACGTTGGGTTGCGCTCAACGCAAAGACTGCTACTACAGAATCTGATCTAACCTTAGAGCAACGGGTAAGTTCAGATGCGATTTCTTTCTTGAAAGACACAGAAAAACTAACTGATGTTGTCACATCTGTGCCACCTGGAACAAAATTAATGGTGAACTATGATTTTCATGTGAATCCACCTTTTCCGATACAACAAATGCCCGTCTTCACTCCCTTGGATCGTAATACGAGCGAACAGTCAACAACGGTGTTAGAGGGTGAGCATATCTCATGCTTTACAGTAGGTGGAGAGAAAAGGTTGTGTTTGCCACAAATTTTGAATAGTGTTCTACGAGATTTTTCTTTACAGCAGATAAATGCTATGTGTGATGAACTCCACATTTACTGCTCTCGGTGTAACCCTGAACAATTGGATGTTCTGAAGAGAACGGGAATCTTGCCATATAGTGCTCCAAGTTGTGGACTCATCACCAAAACAGACGCAGAGAGACTTTGCAACGCCTTGCGAAGTAAGACACTATCGCTCACGAAAAGTGACATTGACAAACCTCCATACTCCATCGAAAACAGTTTTAAGGTTTACCATGAGTGTTTTGGGAAATGTAAGGGACTTTTGTCCCCCGAATTGTACAATAGCGTGGAAGCAGATTGTATCATTTGCTTCGAATGCGACGGAATGTTTTCGCCACAAAAGTTTGTGATGCACTCCCATCACGACAAGGAGAACAGAACCTGCCACTGGGGATTTGATTCTAACAACTGGAGAAACTACTTGCACCTTTCCAAGGAGATAGTTCACGAGAAGAAGTGGCAAGAGTCTTTGGATAAAGTCAAAGCAAAGTTTGACCTCAGCCATCTGAATAAAAGAAAACAGGTGAGTGTAATTTCATCACGTGAAATCTGAAGCAGGCCATGTTTAATTTTAAATTCTGCTCTTTCATGAAAACCCTCATAAGTCTTCCATTTGCAGATGTGAAATAAAATTAAAAAAGAAACACTTTGCATGCCAATATTTGTCCCTGTAGCTGAAGAATGCAATCTGTGCTTTATGCAAAATCGGACATATGCAAATTCCACATGCTAATCTTGTTCTATACTCTGTCATTAACATTTCATTTGAATTGTAATGGTAAGTCGATGCTTTCAGCATGTCGTCATGAAAAGGGTAACAGGTACTTTGAACAATATGCATAAAATTTTTCTCAAGAGGAAGCATCATTAAGGCCAGTGTCAGTGTATGCTTATAGGCCTATTTTTTTCTTTAATGGCAGAGCCTTCACTAATTTGTGACAGTGACTATTGTACTCCACATGCTCTTTCATATTCCGTGTATTTTGACCATATTTCTAACTGAAGATCACATTATGTCCACACATTTACACAATTCTGTTGATCCACATATCATAGGAAAGCTGCAGTGGTTAGGACTGTTTTGAAATTAAACGTTCACTTTTTGCCTCCTTTCTGTAAATATGCATGTTCGGGATAGTGCAAGCCAAACCAGATTATGGTTTGAGACAACATACTAACAAAGAATCACTTCTAATGAGGTAGGGCAGTGTACGCTGTATCCCCACCCACCCTGGGTACCTTTTGAAAGACAATGTCAGGACCCTTCCGATATTTCTACCGATCCAAATTTTCACTGCCATGATATTGTACCCATGTATTCTTCTACTAGTGTCCTTAATGTGCGCATTTAGTACATGCTTCATTGTATATGCTCATACATAAGATGCATGACACAATACTAACCTACGAGGCAAGTTGTCGTATCATGACTCTAGAGAGAACCTTCAGCTAAAACAACAGAGAGGTTATATTTTCAGTATTTTGGGCCTGGTGCAAACACAGGCAAGTTTGCACCATGAACAAATGTGGTATACTCTGAGAATTTCGAGTTTGCCGTGGTTTGGGGAAATTTTACCCAACATTCCTCTACAGTATGTTACTCTGTTTGAATTTCAGTTAGCATTTTAGTCCACAAGTCAACCCTTCCTTCAACCTCTGGTTCAGTGGATATCAACTAGCAATTTCAATTTGTAGGGCTCTAATTGTGTAAGATNNCTGTGTCGTTGTCGTCAACTTGTCTGCACAAGTTGGCTCATACATTGAATTTTTATCTCCCGTATAAACCATAATCTGATTCCGCATCTAGTTGCAGTGGGCTCACAATTTCACTCATGGAGAGAATTATTTACAGTAGTGTTTAAAGTTTGTGTAGCAGTTTGGGAAAGTTTTTACGGTCTCTTGGAAAGTCCTAACGAAACTGCAATGCAATCCGTCGTGCATGCAAGAGAAAATTTGCTGTGTTCACCCACTTCCTTCATTTGTGTAGTGATTTTAGCTTGTTTTGGTAGCTTGTCGTGATGCAACGCTGGATTAATATCCAGGGAGAAGTCATCATGTCTGTGTGTTAATAGTTCAGTAAGTCCCTCAGGTAGTGGATTAGAGGTGTGATCTTCTAAAGTGTTTGACGAGGGTGTGAGATGATTTTTATTTTCCTCTTTTCAATGATTTTTATTAGAAACCGAAATATTTTCGTGATTTGGTTTATGTACGTGCAGCACATTTTTTTTCTGCATTGATGTACCGTTTATTTCAACTGACCGGCTCACCGCGACGTAGTAAGTTGCTCGCTGTTGGTGATCGAGAACAAACTTTGCGCAATGCAGACCATATGCTGTTTCCGACTGTGAGAAAACCAACCCGCTCCCATCTGCTTCAAAAAACATGTGGACATATTCATGTCTTTATTGACTGCGCCATTGTTAAAACAATTAGTTCTGTTAGACCATATACAAAAAAAAAAAAAAAAATTGCCTGCATAAATTTTTTTGATGTATCGACGGTCAACAAAAGTGGCTGAATTGTGTGTATGAGCTAGCCTGTATTTAGCATGCAGTATATTGTGCTTTCCAGCCATCCTGCCTCAACACACTGCTAGGTCTGATAACCAATATTCATAAATAACTTATTCTATGCAGGTATCAGTAGTGTAACTGCATTGTTGTTTACATTGCCTTACTGCCAGCAGTTTGTGGCAGTAACCAGTATGGCAGTACTTGTGTGGGTATGCATGCTTGAGAGAGAGAGAGAGAGATAGTGTGTGTGTGGTGTGCGTGTGTGTGTGAAATTGTGGCCATCCTTTGTGTATGCACCATCTGTGTTTGTTGTATTCCATCCATTTGTGAACAATGAGGTCAAATTCCATTGGCCAGTGCACATTGTGCAACAGATATCAGTGTGTATTAAGGTCTGTGACTTTAAAAAATGGTCTTCAGCAATAATACATCAACAGACTTGCACAGTGTGTGATCTATGGATGTCGTCATATTTCACCATGGTTCAAAGGTCTTTAGTGCTCACTGGTGGTTTGCCAAAGATTGTGATTGCTGAAGTCGACCCCCATTTTCAATCACCGGTTGCTTTCCAAGATAGGCCTACTGTATGAAAGCATGGTAAATTTAGTAGATTTCAGTACCAGCAAAAGCCACAGGTATACTACAGTTTTTGTGAGAAACCCATTAAATTTTCTTCCTCTTGTCTTTCATATAAGACATAAAACATGCATTGTCTAAAAATGATTTTGTGGGAGGGATCAAAATGGACTTGAACATTTGAATTCATGGCCAGAAATTAAGTCCACATAGAGTGGCAGTGTCCTAAAATGTGGGGTCCAGTCATGAAGAACAACTTTTTAATCTTTTAAGTATGGTTGAAATTGAAATAAAATTATCTAAACTTTCAGGTCAATTAACTTAACAAAGCTTAAGTCATAAGATCTACCTCCCATTTGTATATTTATATCTTAAAAATACTGTTTCATTATCGATACTTTGTGGAGTGCTTTGAAGCTTAGCGCCTAGCTTCACCCGCCCAAACTATTAGGTTGTCTAGAAGTTACCTTTCAGTATGTACAATATACTGTATGATTGTGTAAATTCTGACAGCACTTTTATTGTAGCCTTTGCATTTTCCCTGCTTTAATGTACCATCTGACCATTCACTTCCATATAAGTCACTCTATCTCCAACAGTTGTTGTTTCACTTTTCCTTCCTTTGTCTCCTTCATTTTATAGCAGTCGGCATCTCCCATCTAATATCTGTGGTGATTTGTGTGGATCAATGTTGTGTACACTGTACGATATAGCTAGATACTACTGTAGGCCCACTGCAGTTGAACATTCCTGGCTGGTTGTTTTCCAATTTTGGATAATAGTAAAAAAAAAAAAAAACAGTGGAAAGAAATTCACGATGAAATTTGTTCAAAATAAAATTTGTCAACTAATTTTAGACTGTATGTATGTTTCCAACATGAACTACATCACCTGACACTCACAGGATTTTATTCAATGTCCATGAAGATGCACTTCAAATTTTTCAATCTCAGGAGTGTCTCCCATCTCCTATCCCAAAGCCTGTGGATCACCCTTTCCCCCTCTCCCCCCTCCCATCGCAAAGCTCTTTAATCAGCCTACAGTAGTATAGCCGTTCAGTACAAACTTGGGAGAAATTGCAGTGCTCTGCTTTCTGTAGGTTTAAACCCACACTTGCTTGGTACCTGCCAGACCCCATGTGAACAGTGCTAGGCGTTTTTACCTCAAGGCGTCAAGTAGGAGGAATGTCACAGTTTGTCGGGATGCTGTCCTTCTTTCTACCATTCATAAGGAGACATCTCATGTTTGTATGTTTACAAGTGAAAAATATAGCTCCCAGATGGTGCCCTAAACCAGCACTGGTGAAAATGTAAACAAAGTTGTAAATAAACCTCAAGAGAGACAGCTCTTATTCTCTCCTTTCTCCAACTCCTCCCTGAAGACGTCTCTTGTCAGGCTCCTGATGATAAATGTAACTCTCAGTTTATATCAAGGGTGGCTGATGCACTGAGGAAGTTATCTACATAATCACTCTAGTCATGCAACCTAACCTGTAAATGAAACAGCGGAATGCAATTTGCGTGTGAACGTTGAGCTGAGAGAGAGAGAGAGCGCTAATAATAGATGTGGCATGGCAACTTCGTGCGCGGGATGTGAGCGTTCTTAGATGGTTTGCCCTGCGCTCCTTAACTTGTTGTGATAAGTATAGTAGTACCGTGCAGTCAGTACACGTGCTGCTACGGCAGCCTGTCAGATGAAGCTTAGCATTGAGACTTCTAATTCAGTTGTGCATTACGGAGTGGGTTCTGATTTGGCACTACCGAATCTGTCAGGAGTATATAAATATCTTAGAATCAAACTGCATAGTTATAAGTAAGCATCAAGCAGTCCACATCATTCGTCATTTCTCAGTGTAAATAAAATAGAGCACATCACCATGGGTGGGTGTACAGAATTAGGTAGTTACTGTTTGTCAATATCTGTGAAAAACAAGACAAGATTTATATAACTGACTTTCCATTTGGGAGGGCAGAACGAAAGACACTTCCTGAATGCGGGTGTGTAAAATACTTTCATTATTAGAATATGTGATTGCCACTCTTCATTGAACTCCAACATACTTTCTTTGTAGGCCTATTTCTTTGACACATTTGACCGGCAGGTTTATTGAATGGTTTTAATCTCAGAGAGATTTCTTACCGGTTTTTAACCAGTTTTTCAGTTAAATTTTTTTATTTCATGCATCGCAAAAATTGTGATTGCATCTGTGTAGCAGGTGATCTGATCATTCTGCAAGTAGTATGCCTCTCAAAGTAGCACTATTGTACATCTGTCAAATATATATCTGCTAATGTTTATTGCCACTGCCTCTGGATTTTTAGGACATGCGGCAAAATAGGATGATATCAAAACAAACAACTTAAAGTGTTGAAGAGGATCATTGCAACAGATTAGAAGGTAGCCACCGGAAAGTTACTTTTGAATTTCAAGAAACAACGAAACACAAATGATCAAACCCCTTTCCTTGTTCAACAACTTCACAGCAGACTGTACCCTGCTGCAAAACAAGGATAGATTTCTTCATGTTTGTCGAGTTGGTTCAATTTTTCAAGGTTGGTTCACTCCTTTGGTTTTAACAGGGGGAAGGGGGGTGGAGGAATTTCTGAGTTTGTACTGAATTCCTGCAGCATACGATGGTAGCGTGACCAGCTGTTGCTAATGCAGAACAGGTACAGCCCTGAGGCAGATGACAAAAGCCATCGTGACCTCAGGATGATTTTAAAACAAAGGAGGAATGACCTTTACTTTTTCTGGTCTTTTTAAGGTCACAGACTTGTTAAATCTTGGTCAGTCAGATGATAAGTTATTTGGTCAATCTGTTTGGACATTGCCTGTGAGCATGGAAGGGGTCACTGGCCATCTTTTCCAATTTAAAGCCCAAGGAAAAGAAATAGGGGCTTATCATCGTCTCCTGCCACCCTTTGGAAAGGGACATGTCATTTACAAAACGGGGAGTGTATTGTGACACTTTCGTTATGATTTTGCTGGGTGAAGTCTAAAAGACCGCTGTTGGCACACCTTCAAAGAAAGCTCGGACCAACCGTCGTCATGGTCAGTGTGTGACCAAGAGCGATTTGACCTGATGGTGGGTGTTCCTAATTGTCGCTGCGTTGTTTCTCTGTGTATAAATCTTGCGGACGGAACTCGAGATGGTCGTCCTTCCGGGTACACTCCTTCGGATTCACTCGGCAAGGGCGGTCTAGTTTGAATTGCTGGTTAACCGACTTCGGGTAACATTTACTGACAACAGAGAATTTGTGGTGATTGACCAGGCGCAGCACACAGTGGTCCGTCACAGGTGGTATTCAAAATATGACTGGTCACTCAATAATGATCGCTTCTAGGAAAACGGTGCATGCATGTCGCTGTAGATCTGTAAATCGCCAATTTAATTTAAGTTGTTATGAATAACTCACCTGTCTCCACACAGTCTATGCACAATCATCAAGCCTCGTGCTCATTCCCTCGGAGAGAGAAATGACATCACCAGTAATGTTCAATACATGGGTAACACTTGGCACTGTGTTTGGTTAGTGTATAGCAGCGTATAGTATTGCCTTCAACATTGTCATCTCGTGCGACTTGTGCAGTTTTGCTAATTTATGAAAACCATTGATTTAAAAACTTTGTATGGCTTGTATCTGTTGTGTGACTCAGAATGCCTCCGTCACTTTCCATGAATTCAAAACCTGCGGGAAATGCAGGCCTATGTATTAATGGGGATTTTATCAAAGAAGTTAAAAATTCAAAGTTGTTTCAGTGTAAAGTAGTAATTTGCATGCATCTCACACTCAGTGGAGTGCATTTGTTGCTATGACAACTGCTTTCTAAAGCAAAGACTTAGAAACATGCCAATAGGTAGATCCTTTCTACTTGCTCAAAGGGATTTAGTACCACTAGGAATACATAAAAGTAGGAATGTTGATGTTGGTCTTTTGGAATGTTAATTTGGCTGAGTCTGTATTACGGTTGTAAGGTGTATTCTGCACCAAATTGTGCTTTCAAATTGCTGCAGAATTGAAGTCTTTTATGTCAAAGCAAAGCAAAGGTATTACTCACTTGTAGTATTTGCTCTAAGACACAGGCAGTCAAATTGTTGCAAGAAATGGAGAAAATCGTAATACTCTCTTTGGTTCCTGTTTATCTTGTCCTCGTGAAAAAGATGATCCCTCTTCGGTCGTTTTGATAAGTTTTTCGTTTGATGGATACATGCTGTCATATGTCTCACATGTCTGAAAACCCTGTGAAGACATTGGATATTGGACTGCAGAAGATTAAACGTTAGCTTCAACAGTGCTTACCCTGAGACAGGGATGGGTCCACATGAGTTGAACTGGATTTTATTACCCAGCGCTTGTGTATTTCACCCGGCACTCATCCAAAAACACCCTGCATTGTTTTTTTGTTTTTTTTTTGTTTTACAACTGACTTAAGTACTATTTCATGACAAGCTTATTTGCTGGATCTATAGCACAACTTGGACTCATTAATGCTACCAGGCATTCATAATTAAATAGATACAAGATCAGCCATCAGATTGGTAATGAAAACCACTTTATATTGGTAACCCATAGCCACAGCAGGCCTTAAACGGTTCATTTAAAGTAGTTACTACTGTTCAGAAGAATCCTGTGGTGTTTACTGGCAAGAAAACCCTTCTCTCTATCTCTCTC
>VJOZ01138619.1:0-12413 GCA_009801055.1 Stichopus horrens | reverse complement strand
AAAACCGCCAAAAAAAAAAACAAGTAACCAAAACAAACACCATTTATGGATGTCAGTAAGAAGAACAAATGACGAAACTAGTGTTGTTTGTCAAAAATGTTTTCGACAAAGACAATAGCAATGCAACCACAGTTAAGAGATTTTATTTTTAAGATAGCAGCGTTTTCGTACTAGCATATTTGCAAACGTTGATTTGCACTAGTCTTCTGAAATGTAAAGAGGATCCATAGGCCTATAACTATAACTAATTTGCACACCAAATATAACATGCAAAAGGTTAGGTAAGTGGTTACTGAACCAGGCATTTTGATCAACGTAGCCTGTGGTAGCCAACGTAGCCATGCCACTACTGAGGTCCCCAAAAGCCATAAAATCAAATTACATTAATCAAATAATAACTATTTGAGGAATCATTACTTTGTGTTGATCACTCAGAATTTATTTGTTGATTTTGTTGTGTGTGTGTGCTCAGATTTTGCACTATCTTCGTAAAGGGTGAATAACCCGTTATAGTTAAAGCCAAAGGCACCACGCTCAGATAACCAACTGGGTCTGATCCATGGACATGGGAAGCTTAGACAAAGGTACCAACAGGGCCAATCCGTACCATGCTGACCCTTTGGTAAGACCAATTAACTTACAGCCCATGGGTTCCCTCATCCTAGTAGGTAAACCTATAACGTCTGATGCGGTTTCAGTAACGCTACTCTCAGTGCACGGAATATCTTCATTCTTTTTTTTTTCTTTTGAAATCGTGAAAAATTCTCGTCACTGGGAAGATGGATGGTATGGTATTACCTCTAGTTACAATACATGGTGAAGCAACGGAAGGAAGCAAGCAGCATGTTATTACCGCATATGTAGAGGATGAATTGGTGTGCAAAATAAGCTTCAACGTAACAGCATATGTTTATAAACGAGCAGATAAAACTCAAACATAGATATGATATCAATATAGACGCCCAAGAAAGAAATCGAACTCCAAATGAGTCTTATATAGTCGCAATATGACGGTCACTTGAAACTCATTATAATATAATAATGGTCTTTGCGATTCCTTCCGTCAAATGACGAAACATGAGGGAACAGGCATATGAATATTCAAAGATGCGTATGGTGAACATATAGGGACAGTGTCTTCATAATATAACGTTATGTCTTTCGCCAAGAGAGTGACCTCAAGGCCTGACAATAAGGGTTCTCATCATCTTGTTTTGTATTGTCCAGGAAAAGTGACATATACTTAATTGAGATATCATGATATGGTAACCAAACTACGACAAAATAGCTGGACATAATAGTATAAGGAATTACTAAGGTGTTATCGGCCAATAAGAGATGACGTTCTTTATACTGGTATGTCAGGATATAGGAACCTGTGCTATACTTAATGTAAACGTTTCTACCTCTTTGCAAGCTCTTACATATTTATTCCCACTACACATTGCAGCTGTATATGCCCATGCTTACGTCGTAGGTAGATGTAGGAATACATCAAAAGTTAGTAAGGTGTGAAGTTCAGCCTACGTAATTGTGCGCTAACATGGCCTACCTGTTCATGTCCAGGAAAGGTTGAAGACACCGACATTTTGCTTCTTTTGATGCATCAGTGGTACTCCTACAAAGTTTCGGCACTCTGAGAACAGGCTAGTATTCGCATGCATACGGTACAGCTTAGACGGAACTTAAGCCAGCGGTAGGCGTACTTTTCAATGACTGATCCACAACCTTATATTTCGTTTCTTTTTTTTTTACAATTCAGCCTGCTTTAGTCGCAGATGTCCTAATATTAGACCATTGCATGGATACATAGGAATGCATTAATGGGTCTAGCGCTCCCTTTAAGTTAAAAAGTATATGGTAATCGCGAATTACAAACTGATAAACTTGATACATCCTAAAAAAGTTCGAGATCTATATATTAGCCCCCCAACATTCCACAGTTGAAAAAAATAAATTTATCAGTCGATAAATTGACCTTTACTCGCTGGGGTGTGATGGGCAAGAAAAATATTTACAACCGGCCCTATATTCATCGGGCTAACGACAGATGGATGAGTTCTGGTGTAGGCCGCCCGTAAGGTATTTTTAGACTTAAAAGCCCTCTTGGCTTTAACATGGCCGAATTGTTTTTATTTTCACTGGCCACGGTTGTCACCGAGAAACAACAAACGTATATACAACTGTGGTACCTCTGTGAAAATAAAGCGAACAGAACTGGACAAGTGAAATAAAACAAAGAAAAGTAACAGAACATTTGCATAATGTTTATACATTATGAATAATGTTCATTCATCGTATTATGGTACATCTTGTTTTCCTGCACGTGACGAAACAAAATCCTTGCATAATGTTTATATACTATGCATAATGTTTGTTCATCGCTTTATAAGCCTCTTGTTTTCCTGCATGTGACGGGGATGGTATTTGCACTTCATGCTTAAAGTTGTAATAATTATCCAGGTCTTGAAGGGCAGCTATTTCCGTCAATAAGCAACGATACGCACAAGTTTTGAGGAAGCCTCAGGCTTATATGTTAGGAATTCCCGTCGGGGGACTACCAATTTAACAATATTTGGATTAAATTTGGTATATTTTTTTTCACAAAGTCAGCTCAGATGGAAAAACATTAGATAAAATCGACGAAAAACCCATCCTTCTGTGACCCGACTAAGGAGTCGAACCCAGAGTCTTCAGGTTGCTAAGCTTAATGCTTGAAATGCCACCACCTTTATCCACTCGGCCGCACATCTCTGTACTGGTTAAAAAGCTAAAACACAGCTACCTATATATACCTGCCGATGCATGGGGGCCCCCCTCTCGTTATGTTCGTCAATAAGCGCTGTCCGCTAGACCCACTTGCCCCACGTTAGTAGAATTCTGCAATGTATATTCATGCATCCATCTCACCTCTCATATAACGAGGAAGTTGCCATTTGACAGACAGCTACGGTCCCGCACATATACCAACTCCCGTTGTCATCCCTCGTCCACGCTCTTTATTATGATATACCACTTTGGTTGTTACCTTTTTTTCTCTGTGGTCCAAAATTGAAAAATGCAGTGATAAAGCGTCTCCATTTATTGATTGAGACCCTTAAACCGTAATTAAGCCCATTTGGTATGTGAATTTAACATGTGTTGGCGTAACCATGGCTATAGTACGGCATCATGGTGTTGCCTGCAATTTTTTTTACAATGATTTTTCCTCAAATTACCCTTTGTCGGTACATGCAGCAAGCATCTGCTGGACGGACAAACGTTACGAATGTAAAGGCCTGAGGAGGGAAGAGACGGGCCGTGGACGGGTCAAAAGGTCAGCTGTAGTGGTCAAGCTTTAAGGGATTACCCTAAAAATCGGGAAAGTTAGAAGTTATTTGTCGGGCGAAGGGTCAGCAGGGGATCTTGTGGTATTACAAGTGAGGAACAGGGGCAGAGCTGTACATCCACAAGGGTATAGAACAGGTGTGACAGAAGATCGGCATATGGGCACGAACCATGTCATGTAAGCCAACGGACGAACATCAAGAAGGAATGTAAAAAAACAAAATTAAAACCTCCCCTCCAGATGACCTATCATAAATGATAATTTGCGGCATTGACAGGGAAATTTGCCGCATTCTGTCAAACGTTATCACCTTAAACTTACGACAAGCAACTCTCTATCTTCACTCGTTATTTTTTTTTCTCTTTTTTTTTTTTTGGGGGGGGGTTCAAAAACTGCGTACTTAGGCGGTGCTAAATACGTCGCTTTGAAAGACTCCTGAACGGCTATACACCTGTAGGCTTACAAAAATCTAAGACATGAGGAAATATTAATTATGATATTAATAACAACAAAATAGTGTAAAGAAGCAACATCAGCGGTATGTGTTGGACGGATGGATCTGACAACCTCCTATAACGTCTCCTACAAGTAGGTCAAACATATGGCACTTTCGAGATCTTCCTCTCGGAAGAGACCACCGACGCAGTGAACGGTAGGGGGGTAGGGGTGTATTTGAAGTCCATGGTTATCGTAGTTTTTATTTTCACTTTCGAAATTGGCGACTACTAACGTGCTCGTAGTCGCCTAGCTGATCTCGTACAACATGATGGAGCAGGCCTGAAGAATTACGGAGTTCGTACCCATATCGAGTCATACCTATATCGAGTCAAGTGTTAGGACAGGTAGTTGTGAGAATAAGAATTTACCAAGAGGATGGTATAGTCTCCGGAAAGACTTTCCAAAGAGGATAGGAAGTTGTGAGGATGACTTGACAAGAAGAATACGTAATCGTCAGACAGACTATACCACGGAGGATTTTTTTGTTATGAGAAAGATTGAGAAAGATGAGGAAAACAAACTGCACCGTCCAGACGGATAGGTTGGACTGTAAGAAACAATCTAGTCACTGTATTTCTTCCTGAAACTGAACGCAAATGTATTGAATAACAAATGACATGACGGCAAAAAGTGCGATGAAAAATAGGATCTTTAATTGACAAAAATCCCGTCTTGCATCATTTTTTTCATTTATAAACGTAATAAAATTGTAAATGTAAACTGCGTTGTTGTTATTACTGTTAAAGTATAGACATATTTGTTTGTGCTGGGGTTAGATTTAATTTCACAGGAATGCATAATTGTATTGTCTTTTTTTTTTCTTGAAGACTAATCTCTTTCGCGCATGTGTCCATTATCTTGTAATACCAAACTAGCATAAATAAACTTGAGTCGCTCGGTTCTATTGTGAATTGAAACAATGGAAATCGGAACGCTGCGAAAGACGCGCAAACGTTGCAAAACCAAAGAAATTCGTTTCTGTTGGTAAGTTTGAGGTATCCAGGCCTTAAGAGCTAACGTAGCACTATGCTCGCCACAAAAAGGTTGCATTTACAAACGTCACGTAATTAAGTTGTATACGTTAGTCATATAACTTTTCACTGCAGTATAAGGCTAACAATATTAAGGACGGTTGACTTATAACCACAGGTGTGTACTGAAAATGAGTGGGTGACAAAAGCCAAAAACAACAAACAAACAAAACACAAACAAGGAAAAGGTCAATCAAGCATCGTGAAAGAGTAGGCTTAACCCCCCATAAAAAGTCCTGCAAGTAGGCCTACACAGCAAAATAAAAGACTTTCTTCTTTTTCTTTATGGTAGTTGCTACATAAGCCTTCCTACCGTGGTAAAATTCTAAATATTTGGTGAATGAGTTGGAATATTCCTGTACTTTGCAAAGGGTGCATTGTGTCAAAGAGTGCGTACATATCGCAGTATAACTTCGCCATATTGGATGTGCTTGGCGAGTGATTGAAACTCAGTTACCATGGTAACGGCGAGGACCTCTTTCAGATTTTTGTTTATAGTTCATAAACAAGCAAGATCATATCGAAACTAAATAAGATGGACCGTAAGAAGAAAAGGATAATAATTTTCAGAGGGCATCAGAACGTATCATGATAATACGATGGTCAACCCCCATGATTATGTTTTTTGCACTCTTGATGTGCCGCTATGGCTGACGGACAATTACTTCAGAACTTAGAACTGTTTACGAGATGTACCCTGTAAGTTGGAGTGTTCTGGAATATTTCGGTTGACCCCTGCGATGTACACCCGAATTTAGGCTAGGGCAGTCTGTTTTTAGGAATTCGTGTACAGTTTGGACTGCAATGAGTAGAAGGTCAAAGAGTGCATGCAATTTCGATGCGGTTTTTGAGTACCCCTACAGATCATTCCTGTACAGTTTGTTAAAGATACGATACAAAGATGTTTCGTGCATCTATAGTGGAGCACGAAGGCTCACACATGGTAGGCAGGAACAACTACTGAAAAATGTTTTTTTAGACTTTTAAATCATCGGCGCATAAGTAAAAGCAATTTATGGTGTACGTACAATGCGTACAATATGTAAGAAGGTAATACCATATAGCAGTGGATACTATAAGAAAAAGATAACACTCAGATAAGTCAAGCCATAGGCTACGTATTCCCTATCCGTACCCGCATATACCGTCCATTTATCATGACTGACTATATACGAATTGGCTGTACGGGGATACATTGACCTACGTTCATCTCGACTATAGTACATTTCGGTAGGCTATAACATTGCTGGGCCTTCACATAGGATGGTATGTCCGGCGTAAAGTAGTCAATTGCCAAGAGTGTAAATGTGGAATGTTGATTGTGATAACCACAAAGTAGTATGCTGACAACTACAATTAGTAAATCGCTTTATGGAGCATTTAAAAAGTGATTGGCAATGAACAGTTAATTCGCCCGCACAATGAACGTGTATTACTCATACATCAGCTGTGACTCCATTTCGGTGTGTATGGGCCTGGTATGTTACAAGGCCGTACATAACAACACATGCTGGGAGGTTTAACAATCAGTAGGTTTCAGAATCCAATCATTGAAGTTTTTTTGGACCTTCGTATCACGTTTACTATAAATATAACCATGTAAATGTTGTAATCTAGTTAACAGATTAATTACTAGAGACAATAAATTAAATTTTTACTTACAGGGCACTAATCAGAATTTCGTAAACTTCCATTTCTTATGCGATACGTTGTTCATCAATACAGGAAGAGAAGAGATGAACCGATGATCAATTGTAATGACAAATTAGTTTGTAATAACAAATTAATAATGTGTAATGACAAATTAAGAAAGAGGAATAACAAATTAATAATTTTTAGGGACAAATTAATAATATCTACCTGTGTGGCACTATACTAGGCTTTTGCATTACCTTACTCAATACTCTTCACCACCTCTTTTTACTGAGTGATAGTCCGGTGGGCTATTTCCACTAATATAACTCCCTACACCATCTGTGTGAGATTTCAGTCTAATTTCGTAATGCAGTTTTCACCTAGCCCAAGTACAATTTCAAGGTTCAAAATCAATTACGTAAAACAAGCCCCGCGTATTCCCTTGATGTTCAACCTTGCATGTACATGCCACATGGGTATAAGGAGCCACTGCTAGTGTTTAGTTCAGCTTTCTATGAAATGTAGGCGTTAGAGTTTTGCTCTAGTTTTTCAAGTTTGAAAGAAATGTCCTTTCCTTTATTTATTTATTTTTTTTGGGGGGGGGGGATTTGTGCGATAGGGACAAACAATTAAATCATATTTATGATCGATTGACAAACTCTAGCTGGTGGTGTTGTTGTATATGTTAATCCATGTTCTTGTTGGTTTTCTTTCTATGAGCTTCTGTTATTTACTTTTTAAGCTGAAGATAAAGCAAGAAAACAACTGATAACCATATTGCAAACTCATTTCACAAATGAATAAATTTAGGTGGACTGTAACTGTAAAAGAAAAAAGAAAAAGGACTCTTGGCCAGGTGTTTTGTAGGCAGTATAAGTGGTCTGCAGTTTAAGTTTGCCGCCAATTGTAGTTGGGAACTTAATGAATGTCATCCCTTGACTTCTATTTCGGGAAGGATTTTATCTTTTGGGGAAACAATCGCCAGGCTTAATGCGTAACGTAACATGTTATCATGCATTTTGACAACTCTTAAGGGTCATGTAAGATGAAAATCACATTTTGAAGTATTGTGTGCGTTAAGCATTGAAATTGCTAAACATAACCACAAATTCCATCAAACTCCGTCAAAGATGGACCAATTTACAGGAAAATTAGTGTCTCACAGCTGGAGCATGAAAAAACATTGGCCAAGAATGCAAATTTGTGACGTCAAGAGATGAATTCATATGATATGTCTTATGTTAATCCTTTGTTTATGTAGCCTTCATTTCAAGGACATTTGAGAATTTTATATGCCCTGAAGCTTTTATTTCGGGAGAATGTATTTTCTTCTTCAAATATTTCGGTATCTTTTCTGGAAGCATGTCACACAACCTTTAAGACTTGTATTCTGAGTAATCTAACATTTCAAAATGTCTCTGAAATAACCTAACCTTGTCATGCAGGTATATCAGGTATAATATGAACTCTCCGCGAAGACATTAACTAATGTTTGAAATCTAACAAACAAAAATATGGATTTGGTGTAGATGAAGATGAACATGAAAATGTTTAGGTGGACTATTTCAACTATCCACATACAAATGTATGGCAGTATCATCAAGTGATCCCAAAACTTATTGAAAGTCGTTAAATGGGAATTTTTATCAGTCACACTTAAATAACAGCGGTGATTGACGTTTGGTGGTCTTGAAAAAAAGCCTCATTCCTAAACTAACGTCATGAAAGCGAATGGCTATTGTTGCCATGGAAACAGTAGCTGCTAAGAGACAAATGAAGATACAACTAAAAGTAAATTGTGGGTCCGCTATGCTTGCGTAAAATGACACATCTCATTTTGCGAGGGTAATTAAATTTAAAATTTGACGAAGACAATTTTTTTGGTGGTAACCGCTACAGGGCAATCAGCGGTACACGGTATGTATTATACGAAAATCGTAAAATGAGAAAAAGATATTTACACGTTTTGTTGAAAACTGGCCTCGGATAGGCCTTCATGCCATAAACGTTAGGCCAAAAGCGTTCAGTTGAACACATTATAGATGAAGAGAAACGACTGTTACACAGGTTTAAACTGTTTTCAGAGGATACTGTGTGTCTGCACACCTTGCGATTGATTTTCTTTAAACTAACAAATATTGATTCTATTGCCCCCCCCCTCCCCCACACACACCTTCCCGGTTAAGGTGACCTACAAATGTTGACCAACTGTTGCACCAACGTTATTGCTTCCACGCATATTTTCCAGATTTATTTTTCAAATGCTCTCTAACTTTAAACTGAGTGAGTGAGGATACTGAGAGGGGATACATGAAAATGAGATCCTGTATTGGTGAATAATGTACTTGTATACCGGCAGGGGTGGGGTTGGAACATTTCTTTTCATGTCCCAAGATGACAGGGGAACGGGGGTGGGGGTACTATCAATAACTTAATCCAGTTTGAAAACCGTACCTTTAGAAGGTTGACAATGCAACGGTTCGGGGTTGGTCACTCCGAGGGGCAGAATGAGTTAAGCTTCCTCACACCAACTTTCAGGTGAGGGTCAGCGTACATCGATGGGTCACATCTCGGCGCGCATAAACTCTCTGGTGTGACCGGTCGTTTGAATCTCAGTCGCTAGGCTAACTGGCTAATTCACTTTAGGAAACATTGGAAGATGTATACCCTAAGTCGTATTTCGAACCGCAAGTCAACTGCTTAGGGAAAAAAAAAGCAGAAGCGAATTACCGTGAGCTCACATCCCGATACCATTAGAGGAAAAATGTGCCAAGCGAACCACCACTTTGACGGGTCCGGTCCGGCTAGATTTATGGACCGCTGACGGACTTGCAGACCGTCAAGGAATTACAACGTTCCTGATCCTAGAGAAAGGTTTCCAACTAAGTTTTAATCGGTTAATCGACACGGTGTACAGTATGGTGCAATTTGAAATTAGTATCGTGTTGACATAACAGCAGAAAGAGCAGAAGAGCTATGATTTAAAATATAGCCTAAAGACAAAGCTAAACTTTAGAATAGTAGAATAGAAAGATGGACGACGATGCTATACAGACTCGCCAACTGAAACACAGAAAAAAAGAAAGCAAAAAGACAGAAAGGTAAATTGAAACATACAATAATAGAAAAAAAAACAAAAGCAAAAAAAAAATTAAAACTGCGATAAGTGAGTAAACAGACAACGAAAATAAAGCAAAGGATAACAAAATGAAGAAACGAAAGAAAAAGAGAGAAAATAACATTGTATTGAGAAAGGAAATTAAGACAAAATCAGTAATACAAAACGGCACATTCGAAAAAGGGTAAAAAAAAGGATAATGTTTTTACTATAATAAAAGAAAAAGAGTATAAATAAATAAAGAAAATGATAAAGCATCTCATTAATATCCCGATCTTCACGAGAAAAAAAAATAAAGAAGAAAAAAGAAATAATTATTTTTAATACGCACCCACGAGCCCTTTTCTACCCTGCACGCGCTCTCCCGGCCACCTAGAGCGAAAGCGATAGATTGAACTTGAACACATTGTACTGCTAACGTAGCTACTTATGTACATTAGGCCTTATTAACGGCTTTTGGGCCCGTAAATATTTCAATATTACCCATGCGCCGGTTATGTTTCGCGCTAGCCCTTGCATGTACATATACCAATGAGTCGCAGCCGACCGTATATACGCTGCATACATGCAGCATTTTTACAGAGCCGTTTATCAAAAAGTGAAATGAAGGAACCGAACCTAATAGTTTGAATTCTTCGCCAGTCCCCAGTTAAAAGCACCCTATGAAGGGGCATATATGTAATTCCGGCTACCGATGGAATTGCGGTGAAGGGAGAAGTTGTATTGCGATGTGATTGGACGGCCGCTAAGCCAGATTACGTTTTCGCGTAACGGAATCACATTCAATCAAGGGTCAATGGTACGATAACATAGGCCTGCTGGGGCTACTCACGCATGCATGTACTATGAGTGCATGCGTGTGAACATGTACGACGAACTTCTGATTTGCCGGGGGTTTTACCACACCGGCCTATAATACCGTGCAACATAAACTACATTGAGGTGTATAAACAAAACAAAACAATATCCGGTCTAAGTCATTATTTTTTATCCGTCGACCAGGCCTTACCGGCACATTTAGGCCGCCCGAATTATTCAAAAGAAGCGCACTATTTAAAAATTTTGTAATAGGCAACAGAGCAGACGAACGGAGAAACGGAGGGAAGGAAAGAAAAGGACTCGCCCAACGCGGGATCCCGCGGCCGCAGTGTAGCCCCCAGTGTGCGTGTATGATGCTCATCGCACGTAGCTTGAATGGGATTTCTCTCAGGGCAGTGGTATCTAGCGCACACCGACCGACCGGGCTGGCAGCTGATCGCAAAGGGCCTATCGGTAACAATACAATAAATAAAAAGATCGAGGCTCGGAGGAAGAGGTGACATACGTGAGACGAGGCTTGGAAAAAACGGGGGCAAAAAGTTGAAATCGCCGAGACAATATACACTGGAATTGAGGAAGCTTTCTTGGCGCTGTCCGGGGCGGACCCGTATGAGGAAGGCTCGACCGAATGGCAGAGTGTGGAGGACTGAGAAGGTGGGAGTTTCATGGCAGAGAAAACAGGTAAGTATGTAATATAACAGGGGAATCCCTGTTAGTCGGTTCTTAAAACTGCAGTTTACATAGACACATGAAATAGTTTTAGTTAGCTGGCGGTAGTTAAGGGCATCGTCTGGCCAATAATTCTGGCGTAGTGTTACAAGGTACCGTAGGCCATTAAACATACATACGGGGCTTATACACGTGTAAGTCTTTCATGAGCAGATAACAAGTACAGACGCTATGCAGCGTAATTTCACACCGTTCGCATACCAGCACGGTTTTTCTATTCAGCCTTATACTGGTGATTGTGTTTTTTTTTTTCTTGTCTTCTAAAAAGCTTCTTTGTGAATGCAATCGGGGTATGTCGGAGTATGTCTGGCTATGTTGGAAGCAGCGCAGTTTTTCGGTTTTTTTGAACGCACAACTTTTTCATTGCATTAATGAAAACAATTGTTTTTATACGTGGTACTACGTCGTAACGTAAGAAATGGTCCACCGTGATCTAGGTTGAAGTAGTAACAGGAACTACTTCGATTTAAAATTGCTGTGATTGTTATCATCAATTGTCAAAGAAGCAGTATTATTAAATAAAGTATATCACTAAATGTCATCACTAAATATCATCAATAAATATCATTGACGTAACGGGAAAAGTCACAGGAAATAACTCCAGCTGGTAGAAGGCAAATAAATCCATGAAAAAAAAAGATGACATTTTCTGAAAAAATGACAGGCACATCACGATGTGCCAGATATCGGTAGATGTCATTCTCCTGTTTGGTATGTTGTCACAGTTCTACTTGTTCGCAGAGACTCTTCCAGCAGTGCAGTGTGTTCACCGTGTATGTTCAATGGGTCATGTCAAGTTCAACCTCCGAACGCACGGAGCCAGTGTAACAACTGGGGCGGTGTTCACATATTTCTTGCAAATCACGTATAGGGGGCCCTCTCTTAAAATGGACCATTAGTGTCGTCAATTTTGAGATGTCTGGTACTCGTAAATCGCGATGCTGTTGTTTAGTTTGTTTTCAAGTTAGGCCTTCAACGGTGTTAAAAGAGGCATTATATTGCTAGCATATACCAGCAAAGCGCAGATGTTACTGGGGCAATGAAAGTAAAAGAATAACGAGCATATAAAAATAAATTAAGATACCCTCTTATAGCCTTGCTCTGCGGCACAAAGTCGGCAAGAAGGTCAAATGTTGACACCAGGCGCCATTTAGGGAATTATGATTTCAAACTTTTTTCACCATATAGCTTATAGTGGTTCTAATCTAACTTAGTATAAAATCAGAGTCAGTGGGGTGGGGAGGAGGTACGGTGG
>VJOZ01138175.1:0-11526 GCA_009801055.1 Stichopus horrens | reverse complement strand
CAGAGGACCCAGAATCTATTGTTTCGGTCCTCGATCCCACCCGAAAACAAGCTCACACACACACATACACACACACACACGGTGACAGACAGACCGAACCAAAATCATCATTGCATAGATTCCTTGCCTGCAAAAAGGAAATCTTTCCATCCCTGCATTCATCCGTCTGGTTTCATTGTAGTACATCATACCCAAATAAGTTGGGACCCATCAATCAGTTCTAAACATGACACCTGTTTCATTTGTTTCAAATTTAATATATGGTGAGTGACGACCTCTGCTCTTTGACACTGACGAAAAAGAAAACAAAGGTTTGCAACTAAAACATTCAGTGAAACATTGATATAGCACAAAAGAGACAGCAGTGGCCGGAAAGTATAACAAATAACGCAGTGATGCATCGAGATATGGTAGAGAAATTGTTTTTTTTTCCCCTCTCCAATCTGATTCCTCAAAATCGGCGATCATGACTCGCAGGAAATCCAGGGCTGACCAAGAAAGAAAAAAAAACAAATAAAAACAAATATCAGAGAAAGGAAAAAGAAATTAAGAAGAAAAAAATGTAACTGAACAGGGGGTGGGGAAAGAAATGAAGCAGCTGTACGAGCTGGCTCCCATTCTCGATCGTCGCCAAATGGGGTTGGACTTGTTGCTACCCACTGAAGACTGAACCGGTATGGGCGGTAATTACTAAAGTACCAGAAGTACCTAGTTACTAATCTTGAACTTACACAGGATATTTCAGATTTTTTTTCTTTATTGACTACATCCCAGACAACAACCTCTCTTCGGTCTTCACTTGGATTTTGTCATCGTGATTGAGCTTAACTGGGCTTGGGTTACGCTTAGGCTAGATGTTAAAATTAAGTTGGCCCAACTGGGCTGTCATAATTTCACTCCACAGTCATTTATGACGGATAAGGTTTTGAAATTAACAAATATTTTCATTCTGTGAATTATAACGCTGAAGTAAATGAAAAGTTTCAAAGAAAGGTAACTAATACTGTCTTTTTGCCCAATTGGGTCTTCATTGGGCCAATAACATGATATTTCTACCCTTTTGGGCCATAATGGGCCCAAATGGAATTGCAGTCGTGAACCTAAACTGGGCCAGAGAGTCACCCCTTTACAGAATAAATTAGGCTCAAATGGTCAACCCAATACGGACCCAACTTGTAATTACAGACCATAACGAAGCATTCATAAATATTCATAAATTAATCGTGTAACATTTGTATATATAGGGCTAAATATAATTAATGCACAATTACAGTGTAGTTAAAATGCTTGAGGCTAACTTAGTGGAACATATTGTGAAGAAATTACAAACTGGTCATGCTTAAAGAGGTATCGTGCCATCATAGTTGCTTTTGTTGGTAAATAGTTAAAGAGGCTGTGCTCAAATTGTTAATTGAGCAAAGACAGTCGGGTTGGAAACAAAAGTTTTGACGTAAGAAGAGGCGCACTATCAGAATAAGCAAACTGTGAAATACAGAGTCTACGTGATTAAAAACTACCCCATCACTATCATCCCAAGTGGGGGATTGTGGCATGGTTTATTTCACCGTAAGTAATAAATAGCATAAATAAACTTTTTTTCGGAAACTGTTGCTCACTGTCGTTCAACTACATTTAGTGAGTTAGTAACTCTAACGTTTGAGGCACTTTCCCAGGATTTAAAAGGTTCCTTCAAACTGTTAAAATTGGTTCCTTAATAAGACCACTGGAGAATGTCTTCTTCACTGCAGTAGTGTGATTGGCAGGAATGACTGAGGCACGAATTAAGGATTTTCGCAAGGTGGGCAAACCCCGTCGCGACGGCCAAAGGTCGATGAGAGAACGCCATACCTCGAAGTCACAGAAGTTGCTTAGGGGTCCTACCCAAGAAATTCGAATTCTAGACGAGCTTAGATGCGATTTACAATCGTCCGTCTGGGAAGTAAACTTTCCATACCTATTTGCTCATTTTCTTTGACTGTCTTTGTCAGATGATTCGAATGTGAGCAAAAAAATCGTTGGTCATGGAAAAACGCTCTTGATTGGTGCAGTACTGGACTTAGGGCCGGGAAAGGTGAATCTAATTTGAAGTGTACAGAAGAGATGTTAAAAGCAGACTAAATATTAAAATGCAATATACAAGATTGTCCCCCGTGTAGTTTATCGGCATCGTCGTAAAACTGCTCGTACAACGCGTTAAATGTGAATGCCTTGAGGCCTGCTATTTGTGGGGAGGAAGAGGGGCAGATGCATGTTACTAAAAACAGAGAGAAATCCATTTTTAACAGATAGGTCAGTCATAAGATCTTTGAGATACACGGAATAAAGTTAGATAAACAAAATAAAGAAAAATATTTTCTGAATAGCGTCGCCAACCGATGCAGCCAATGATTAGGAAGCTGTTACTGAGTCTTTGGTGATACCACAGAAATATTACGAGTGAAATAAATAACTATCCAAAACAGCCTACAGGAACGTTGTTACACTTTCAAAGGTAGTCCTAAAATGCCAGACCTTGTCGCAAACGGCAAGGGATATACTGGACTAGGGTACTTGCTACTTATTTGAGCCTCCTCTTATTTGATTTAATGATATATATTTTCACGTCTCAAAAAGTACCTTGACATAGGGGAAATCTTAAGCTTGATCAAGACGTTTCTTGCGTGCACAACCAAGTGTTACCGATCCACGATTAAGCAGACACCCAAATGCGTGTAGGCTGATTACATGAAGTGTATAGTATTACGTGCAGTATATTGGGTTATGTGGAAGTACACATTGCATACATAAATCTGTATTGCATGTCATGTTAAGTTCTGTATTATTCTGTCTACAACTCATTGACATATCATCGTGGCTCGTTGGATAAATACTTAAAAGTTGTCTAACATTTGTGATTCCGGAGTCGCTGGATCATAAATACCAACGAGATGACGGAGGCGGCTAAACCGGAGGAGAAACCGGCGGAGAAGAAGGATATATTCGCTGCGAGTATGCCAGCCTCTGGAAACTGCACGACCAAAATGAAATTCGGGGTCTTGATTGGTCTGATGGAAGTTGGAGAAATCTCTAATAACGACGTGGTTGACACTGTTCTAAATTTGGTAAGAGTGGGAAAAGTGCGGCTTTATTGATCTCTATGCTCTTATCGACGATAATCTTCAATGAGCCCTTTTTTTTTTTTTTTTTTTTAAGCATCCAATACTCAACGCAAATGCTGTAGTAAGTTTTAGCTCACTGTTGAATCAAACGTTCCTTCGTTAGTTGTGACACCGTGTTACTCACTTGTGTTATGTACGCGGTGGCGATACGTGGGCTAGGCTATGGTTTGTCTGGCCACCTTACCAAGGCCCCTGGGAATATTTAACAATTATGCCGTTAATTAACGTTGTGCCAAACGATGGCAACGCGAAATAAAGAAGCACCAGTTTCATACCTCATGTTAATATGCACATCGAAATCCTAGGTCAAATATGCTGAAACTATCATTTGTACCAAACGCCTAAGTTAGGCTAGCCTATACCGTTTGGCTTATGTTGTATGCTACTGCTACTAGGTGCCACTTTACTGTAACGCTACTGTGGGCCTAACGTCACGCTAGAGTAGACTAAGTGTAACATGTTAGCTTCTTCTTTCTTCTTTTGAAAAATGGTGAAACATTCGAGGACATTATTACGCCACGTACGCATTGTGAGGTCGGTCAAACCCTCAGCTATTACCTTAGCTATTACCTTAGCCACAGCTATTACAGCTATTACCTCAGCTATTACCTTAGCTACATACAGGTAATAGCCTAGACAAGATTCACATTCAAATCATACTTGTAAGTACCATTTCCAGTCTTGTTAGATAATGACTAGGCCTATCATCAGCTAATTTGGTATGAATTTAGAATCCGTGACCACAACAAGGGTACGAGACGACTGCAGTAAGTACTAGTAGTTAGTGATAGTGCTCTGCCAACTTTAAGTGTTATTTTTATCTTTTTTTGGAGCTTGTTGTTTTTCTCGTAGTTGTAGATTTTCTGTGAAAACCTGTGAAGAGAAATGACAGAAGTTAAATCTGCGAAAGGAAAGACATGAGGCAGAGGATGTGAACCTATGCGGGTAGGCCTAGAGTAACATAGTGTAGAGTCCTATCACTAACTCACTACACTATGGGAGAGAATTTGGCTGAGGGGTGTTCAAAAATATATTTACACAACCCCGATCCCCTAGCCCTGTAATATATAGGCATATATACCCTAGCCCTGTAGCTATGTATGCACTGCTGTATGAGCTGCTAATTTCAATGTTATGTCTAGCCAGGACTGTTTAGACTGTTTATTAGTACTTACTAACAATGTTGGTGCTCTGACTTAGTGCTTGGGGGGTTGCATTTACAGCATTGAAGCTGATCTGGAGGGTTGGTGGTTTTTTCCAACCAGCGTGATTCCAACGATCATACAGTACTAACGTTGGCAAAAAGATTATGACATATCTTACAAAGTAAGATTTGAACATTTTTCAACTTGCATGCATAGATTTCAAGTGGTTCAGACATGTTCAGATTTGCCAAAATGCTGACCCTCTGGGTATAGTTTACTCCTGGACCCCCACTGGTACTTTTCTTCTGAACCCCACAAGGGGCCCTAAGGTGGGCACCCCTTGACTCCAGGCTGATATGGCTATCACTTTGACATCATGTCACTTGTTGTGTCTGCGGTAAAATTTGACTTCATCTTACAGTAATTAGCCTCCCAGGAAATTTACACTCATTGTAGCCATGTTTGCATGTGTGGAATGCATCCTTGCAAATTGAGCCGCACAATTCTTTGGAGCAGGATACAGATCTCCCTGCACATTTTGCAAGCTTTCCAATCAGGTAGCTGCCCAGGCTAGGCTTATGGTTTCCTCATGTGAACTGGCCTGTTGAGAAAGGAAGCCAAATTTGAACTGAATTGCTCGGTTGGCAACCCAAGGGGAATGTATAAAGGCCTAAGTGGCTTTGGGTTTCCTCCATTTATGTGGTTGCTTATTTCCAAAAGATAAGTGTCCAAGCTTCAAAGCCTGAATTTATTTTATGGGGATTTTGAATCTCACACGAGAGGTAGAGGGAATGAAGTCACTGTGTGGAGGATTCATACAACACATTTTTGAGGCTTTTTCATTATTTTTCATTGTGCAACACTATAGCCAATATTTGCAAAACAGTAAAACACATTAGATGTTAGTGTAATGACAGAACTAATACGCCTGTACAAAAATGAAAAATGTTCAGGTACATTCCCAGTATTGAAGTCAATGATGTATTCGGCTGAGAATAGTTTTTGAGCTCAGTGTTTCTTAGAAACTTAAAAGCACCCAATGACTAGGAGAAGGTTTAATTTGTAGGAAGAGTTTTAAGCAAACTCTGATGATTTTACAAGGTGAAGCCAATTTACTGGAGCCCATCGACAGTAAATGTTGATGGGGTCGTAAGAACTGTTGCGGACCGCCATCTCTGGCTTATGTATTGTAGAGTCCCCTTCTGTTCTGGAAAATAGGATCAATAATGTTCTTGAATTCATTGACTGTTGTAGCAGTGACAGCCTCCTTTGGCAGATTGTTCCATTCAGTGAAAATATGCTGACTAAAAACTACTTTCTAATATCTAGTCTACAGTAGTGCTTCTGGAATTTGAGCTGATGACCTCTCTTTCTGCTAACATCCAACAAATTAAAAGAAAAAAGCAGCCTTATCAACATTTTCTAGACCCGCAACAATTTTAAAAACTTCAATCAAGTCAGCTCTTAGTCTATGCATTTCAAGAGAAATTAAACCAGTTCTTTCAAGCCTGTCTTCATAACTGAGAGTAGACAACTCTGGAATCAATTTTGTGGCATGATGTTGCACCTTTTCAATATGTCTTTCTGTAGGTCAGGGTGCCATGCCTGACAACAGTATTCCAGATGTGGTCTAACAAGAGATTTATACAATTTCAGTATATTACTACTACTTTTACAATCATATGTTCTATTAATAATACCAAGGACCTTGTTGGCAGAGCTCACAGCCTTAGCACACTGTCTACTAGGGCTCAATGAATTGTCAATAATTACACCTAAATTCTTATGATACTCAGTGATCTCAACTTGAACACCACCAATAAAATAACTGGCTAAAGCATTTGAGTGACCAAGGTGGAGACACTCGCACTTTTGTGCATTAAATAACTTTTGCCTATCGCAACACCACATGTATAATGTATCCAAGTCCTGTTGCAACTCAGTCACTTTACCCATGGCATGAATTAGAAAGACCTTAGTATTGTCTGCAAACTTCAGTATGGAATTATTCTAACTGGCATCCAAATCATCAATATACAGAAAGCATTTTAGTGAGTTTTTTTTTGGCAGGGGGAACATTTTTTTCTCACAACAATGAAAATTGTCAGCAGCACATTTCAGAGCATGCAGGCAGTGGATGGTATTCTCTGAATTTAATTTCCTTGGCGTTAGGCTAACTTAACCTAAATTAGACCTAGAGGCCGAGGTTCAGTAATATACTGGAACACTTCAAGACTAACATTTGTAATACATCATTGTATTTTGAATTGGTTACTCAAATGAACTTCCACAGAAGGCATAGTATTTGCTAGTATTGTAAGCATGGGGACCAATTTAAAGCTGTTTCATGTTTCAACTACAAGATGAACATTTGGCTATAGATTGCTTTCAAGTTTGCAGCTCGTGAAAAACACATCAATCTGGGATTATTGTACTTTTGTAACCGATTACAGGCCCTGCACTCTAAGGCATGGAAACGTCAATTCTTTGGTAGGAGTGTTCACCTTTGGAATTAAGTTTCCCAAAACTTTCAAATTTAACCAACTGTTTCTTTCTTCCACATTTCTATCTATGAATCCTCCCTTAAATTTGATCACAGACCCATTAGCAAACACAGGTGTCCTTACCTTGTTAACTCATTAGGGACCTTGGTATTACAGTAGCTTTTACTTGTACATTTACCATAGTGGTTTCTTGGTTTTTGTGCTTTGTGGCCATTGCCAATTAAGATAGTGTTAAGTTTATGAGGTACAGTAGATACAACCACTACAATTATTGCTCTCTTTTGCTATGATTCTAGTTCCATCAAATTTGAAAACAAAAAAACTGATGTAGAATTGTAGATAGTGAATAAAGTTGACATGAAGTCTGGAAAGCTGAATAATTTGTATTCTGATTTTATAAGATGTATGCTATGGCAATCCTTTAATTGCAAACATTCCACCCCTAGTTAAACTATAACCAGTACAGTATGCATAGCATTTATGATCCACATAGTTAAGCAATAAACCATGTGTATTTAGTTTTAATCATAAGCCATCCTTCACACAGGCCATTAGTTGTATGTAGAATTGCAACAAAACTTTAACTCTGTGTCCATGTGTCACAGTTTACTCAAAAGTACTGAGGCCGGGTGAAGATGAGAGGACTAGCTATGTTTCAATGCCAGTGCTAAATATGGTAATTTCTAAGTTAATTGTCAACCTAACTGTAAACCGATAATTCGATAAATTTGATGACTTTTTGTTTTGGAATTTGTGGCCAACATTTTGCTTGAATGCAAAATCATTCTCAAAGCCACACTACAGTACTGTAGGTAAAATTGTCAGTGGATAGTTAGTGCCTTGTCACTGAAGGTTCTTGTATCCTTCTTGCACAGGCATACTGACACTAAATGCATACAGGTACACTTTAGTTTATATAATGACAAAAGCAAACTGAATAGGAACAGAGGAGTTAAAGACTTAGAGGCAAGAAGGAGATAATCAGAATTAGTGAAAAATGTGAAAAAAATTACAGTAGAAAAAACAAACTGTAGAAGGTAAAAAAAAAATAGAATGTTAATGGAGACTGTAACTGCTTCAAGTACAAATAAAGGATTAGGTTGGCATGTTGAGTAGCAATGAGGAGTAACCTGGTTACAGAAAAGAGACAACTATATACTCCTCTTCCCATAAAAAAATAAACCAAAGGAGGAGTATGTTCAAAGAAATATATTACAATTTCCATCTAATAATTCAGTGGAAATATTTTCAACAGTACTTCTAGCAATTCAAATAATCTAGCAACTTTAGCCTCTTTCTCTGTTGCAGGGTATTTAAGACTTTCAGCCTTTTCAGATTTAAGACTCTCAGAACTTCCTTCAATACAGAGTCTGGTCTAAAAGTCGATTGGAATAGGTATTTCACTGATAGAGTGGCACAATTTATTACTCACAGAATCAGTATGCATGTCTGGTAGAAATTAAATGCTAACAAAATAACTACAAATCACTCTCATGCAATGCCATTGTTGTCTTTTACGTTGAGATGTTCATTATGAAAGTAGAGTTGATTTTCCGGTGGTGCAGTTTAAATGTTTGTCCCATCATGCAGGGTCACTTCAGTGACACTGGTACTGTTGTACAAGTACTTTGAAGATTGCAATTATTCAGACTGCCCCTTCATCAAATGTTCTATGTGTCAGCTGACGATGTCGACAGCCTTCTCTTCAGGGCAGTCAGTGCAGCACTCCATTCACCTGCAGTACCTCCCTACCTATACAGTATTCCACTAAATGCATTCTCAGTCTACTGTACCATGTGATTCAGGGTGGCCTTTGAAGCTGTCTGGCTTTCTCTGGTAGCTGATCTAAAACCTACCCTTCTTTGTCTCCTACAGTAGTTGCTTGCACATATTGATGATTTGAAGTGACTGTCTCCCGCTTTTATCAATTAGGCCTATATTCCTATATGCATATTACTGTATATACCAAGGAAAATGTCTGACAAATCAAGTACTCGTCTGTTTTGTCCATTGCTCTGCTGGTTGCCTTTCCCCGTCACTGTCACAAACATCATCTCCACAATGGTCAGTGATTTCCTTTTTTCTGTTGTTTGGTGCAGTGACTTAAGTACTATAAGTACATGTATACATTGTGCCACCTACTGATTTCCACATAGTTTGATAGGGCAGACCACTCAACATGTGCTTGCTACTGCATGATTCTGTCTTACTTGAAGTATTTAGCAATCTAAAATTTAGACCCAATACTGTTATTTGTTCATTGTACAAACATGTTCAATTTCCTGGAAGTTTAAGTTCAGACCAGTTGTTATGCCCAATAGTTACCTTTAAACACTAGTGTGGTCGTAATGCTCAGGGCATACAGCTCAATGATCTATGTATAGCAGTATACTGACGTACAGTGCAGGGTCCCCAATCACGGTTCACAGATTGTTCAGCATATATTTTTTCTTGTCTGAAGGAAATACAATATATATATCACTTGTTGATGGATCCATGCGGTTATATTTACAGGTATGCAAATTTATGCTCATTACTCCAAAAGTGAATACCCATCTGTTGGAGTGCCTGCTGTTACATGTGCTCCAGGCAATGTTAGAATAAATACAGTTTACAGGGTTTGCAGACTGCTACTGAGCTGCTTTAAAGGATTGTCCAGGTTGTTATTACTGTAACGTTTAATAAACAGGTAATATGTGTGTTCCATCTAATTTCTGGGGAGAGTTTGCATAATTTACGTAATGTTTGACAGTCGAAATCATCATCCTTTGTACCACTCGTTGTAACTTGATGCTCTGCTCTGCTGCAATTTAGAAATAGCATTGCTGCAGGATTGGCCCCAACATAGGCTTGTTGTTTTCAAATCTTTACACTGTATAAATGTACAGACTTAGCATTTATCATTGGAAAAGTAACATTGATCAGTAAAATATGAAACAAAGAGACATGATCACTGATCAGCATCACTGCAGGGCATTTATCCTCTGAGGCCTTTTGATCATATACAGGTTTTGGTAGGTCATGGTTCCGTTCAGTCCTCTAGTGCCTTCATAGTATCCGCCATCTTCGCCTAAATGAAGGTTCCTTCCTGCCAATTTATATCTGGTTTCCTCTACAGTTTTGCGTGCTCTCAGTTTGTCTTGGAATTTAAATTTACCAAATGTTCTCAGCAACTTGTCTATATCAACCATACACAGATCACACAACTCCCCTTACTTTAGTAGCGAGTGCAGGATACTAGTTAATAACATGAAATGTTACAGGGTTACCTACTCAAATATCCAGAGAGAAGTTGTGCTTTGATTATGGCAGCCGAAGAGAATGTCAACTCTCTGATTTCCAAAGGCGAACTCAAAATTGTCGAAGTGTTGTGGTGACTGGAATTTTTACTGCATTTGTGCCATCTTAGAGACTTGCTGGTGTAGTTACAGTATAGAAACCAGCAGGAACTGTTGTATCAGTAAAATGCCATTTTACTCACATACCTACTCCCACATGTTTGTACAATTCACCTTTCACCGTGTCTATGATGGTTTAGTTGAAAATTCTGAGCTCTTTCGGCTGACTCTTCGTGCACCCAACTAATTTGATATACTGTATGCCTCTTTCATATTTTGACCGTAACTGATTGTTGATACTTTGAAGGCAGCTTGGTGTTTGCTTTATGCACACAACATTCTTCATTAATGCATTTTGTGTGTTTCAGTGCATTTTACTCCATGATGCAGGCTAGGCTTTTAATTGCTATTGTTTTGGTAAGTACTGTAATACAAGAGAAAAAAGTGCTAGCTTCAGGTAAGACCAAGTGGAAACTTTTGGAAACTACTGTTTCAACTCAGAGAATTAATTGATCATGAATGACTTCATGAGAACAGAAAACAGAAAATTGAAAAGGAAAATAGAAAAAAAGAAGCAAAAAGAAATAAAGAAGTAAAAAAAGGGAAAGGAACAAAATAAAATAACAAAATAAAATAACACAATAATTAATTTGAAAATACATGTACGAGTGCATTGATTCATGTGTTACTTTGTGTACTTTGCTCTCAGTGGTAAATATTTGTTTTTATTTTATCTACTTTTATTTGTTTGTTTTATTTTTAATTTTTTTATTTATTTTTTTTTTCTCAGTGATAAATGTATTCTCACTGTGAATCAAGGAGAAATTTTCCAGAGTTTGGAGAAACAGGCATCATTAATAACTGCCACAAAGGTGTCAGCATGAACCACGCTGAGAAATATTTTTATCTTCAGAATGATAGATTCAGAGGGGCAATTACTTCAATGGTAAATTGATTTTATTCTGGCATGAAACTACTGCCCTCGAGCGAACTTTAGGCAAGTGAAGGCAGACTAGACATGCGGCCTTAGAGGGCGCAGTGCTTGAATTAGCTTTGGGGACATTTAGAGCTAGGTCAAATGTATGCACTAGTGAAGCAGCGGGTAGTCACTCGTGAATACCCTTACCAAGGAGTTGTGCGGATTCGGAAGGGCAATTGATTTTACATTAAATTGATTTTATTCTGACTTGAAACTACTGTATCACAAGTTTCATCCCAGAATGCTGCTGTCACTGGATTGTGCTGTCGCAGGATTCTGCTGTCACACAGTTCATAACAGAATCCATAATTTTTAATCACATTAAGATTTGTATCCATGCTGGGATTCAGATTTCTCCACAGATCACTCATGCTGTTCTGATTTACTGTAGCTTTACCAGCA
>VJOZ01137895.1:0-13105 GCA_009801055.1 Stichopus horrens | reverse complement strand
ATGACCAGGCAATTGCCAGTTCAATTCATCCCCCAGCTACAAACCTTGTTTTTTTTAAAAAAAAAGGATGTAAAAAAATCACCAACCAGTGTTAGCCTTGCAACAACATGCACTGTATCAGACAGGTACAATAAGTGTGTGCTTAGTGCCAGCGGAACACAGAACTTGCTACTCAAGAGGCTATCGTGTACAATGAGCAATCACTACTGTAGCAGCAGCAAACTAGGCCAATCTGCAGTCTGATGATCCTTACCACATGAAACTTGAGGAAATTTTCAGTAGTCTTTTGTAAGTTTTTATTGCACCTGTCTCTTTATTTCCATCTGAAAAGGGAATACACTGTGGTTGAGATGTACCTTTCAACCTGAACTTCTCGGTCAAGACTTCTACCCACAGAAAATTTTCATCCGCCATATGAGACAGACCAAAATAGAGTACATGAAAAACAAGGGAAATCAAGTCACCAGACCCACACAAACAGGAGCTAATAAAGAAGAATTATAGATTTACAGCCTATGATGCGGGTATATCCTACTGTATAGCATGAAAATTATTTACCATCTATGGATTCAGTAAGCAGACGTTATCTTCTGTAAATGGCAAGAAGCGACAACCTCTGGAGAGTCATAGAGATGTACCACACAATGTGAAGCACACAGTGACTAACACATTACACCATTTGATTGAGCAAATATTTGTTTATGTCACATAACTACTGATGAGAACAAACTCCACAACACTTTTAAGCACACTGAACAGTACATTTGAGAGGGGAATGCATGCACTATCGATCTTACTTCCTTCACAACTGTTAAAAGAAAACAAACAAACAAGCAAAAAAAAAAAAAAAAAAAAAAAGCTGCTCCCATTTTGCAAACTGGACTTTGATCAGAAAATGAGGAGCAAATTAATGACTTGATAACAGGAGTACAATAGACAAGACAGCGTAGTGCACTGTAAAATAAACTTATAGGGAAAACTATAATGCGTACTGCACAGCACAGACAAACAGTGCTACCATACCTGTGAAACAAACGGCCTTTGAGAGCAACTGAGAAAAGAACAGAGTTAAAAGGGATGGTAACAGAATTCTCAAGAAGAAGGTACAGACAAGTGTGAAAACATCCCCTGGGTTGAACAGTAAAATATCATAGTAGACCTATCAGAAGATTGGGAGAGTAGCAGCAGTCCGAAAAACGAGAAAACTTCAGTGAATCGACATGACGAACAAAACTCAAAAGTTTCTCTTCCTAGACATCTTTTTCGTCTCGTTGATAGTGCTGGCATGTTTCCTGACTGCGATATTCACCAACCAAATGGTGAAGGCACAGCTGACAAATAGCGAAGTCAAGGCTGAAAACTACGGTAACATCAAATTTGGGCTAATCTGGGGCACTAAGCAGTACAACTATGGTTATGGGGATCGCGACGAAGAGACGTATTTTGGTAAGTAATTTTGAGATCCAATGTTGAATTCCGATCGGATTAAGGGTCTGGTCTAGTTAAGTTGCATGTTTATTGTGACTGGTCATAGAATTGAATAATATTCAGGTAAATAAATGTAGATGGCTTCACTGGCTTTTTCATGTGCGTAAGAACTGCAAGTGTAATTGGGGAGAGGGAATGCAGTATTTAATACGTACAGTACTTTGCTTTTCAAAGGGATCCAATTGAAATGTGAAGCAAAGTTGCCATGTGACAAGCAGTGGCATACCCAGGGTTTTGTGATACAGGGGACAAGATGGATAACTGTTGTAAGAAAGAGAGGCTCAACAAGATAAAGCGTTCACATCCCTTTTGAGAAAATGTTGTATAATGGCATGCTTAGAAGTCAATGACAGCATCTGCTTGACACACCTTTTTTCATCCAAAAATTTTCTTTCCTAAATTCCACTTCTAAATTTTTCTCAGCTGCTAATGGAGGGGACAAACACCCACCATTGAACACCTCTGGATCTGCCACTGACATGTATTAGCTGAACAATGGAGCATGCAAGTTTCTGCTCATGTACATACAGTCTCAAGTATGCTTTTCAGGGTGCATATTTTGACTCTTTCCTAGACAGCTTCACAGCTAGCCTGTTCTCTTCAGTAACCATTACATTTTTTACCATTCTACAAATATTATGACAAAAACACAAAACCAAATATATATATACAGTACCTAAAAATAGTGCTGGTACTATGGTACCCATGTACTCAAGCAGCAATGTCAGGCCCTAGTTCTGAAAATTTCCAAAACTCAGCTTGTTTGATTAGTTTACAAATGACTGACTTACCCATCTACTCACAACAAATGCACTCCAATCAACCATGTCAAGAGTACTGGCATCTTTTCACACTGCTACTGGTGTGGTGTGTCTCCTTCCCATACTGTGGCTACATGAATTCAAAGTTTCGATATTGTCCCTTGAATGTGTGACAAAATTCAGCATGGGCTTTAGCGTAAAAACAATTTGTTTAACTGCCCGTGCATGAGATACATGGTGCAATGTTAAGGCACAAAGCAAAATGTCCTATTACAGGATGCAATGACTTCCAAAGAACCTAAGAAAAGTATTTTCTGGTACCTTGGTACCGTGAATCACTATGGACTGCAAATGAACATGTCAAAATTTTGAATCTGATGCAAAAACTATTCGAAAACAGTCCGACAATTGCACAGTACAAAGGAATTAATTGATTTTTTTTTACTTCTACAGTTTACGATGAATACAGGGATATACATGTCCCTTTGATCATAACACTGGTATTTGTGGGGATATCCAGTGTCTTCACCATAGTGAGCATAATATTTGCTCTGATGAATACCATGACAGTTCCGATACAAACTCTACATGGACCACTTGGCCTCTACATATGGAATGGAATTGCAGGTCAGTAATAATTTTAGAAAGTCTCTCAAAGTAATTTTGAAAGACCTTGATCAAAGATACGTATAGTTTTATAGTTGAGAGATGTTTCAAAGAATTCTTTTGCTGGTTTCTCAATATATTTCTAATACTACCCAAACTTTTTGATGTACAATACATACTGTGCTATACATGAACCTATATTTTGTTCAATGAAAATACAGTATACCCTTTGCATGTTCCAGGCTATGTTCCTGAGGTTCAATATCCCCAAGGTTTGATGTTCCCAGGGCCCGATGTTCCTGTGGTTCAATGTTCACATTGTGCAGGAACATTTGAACATTAAACCTTAGGACCATCGAACCTAGGGAGCAGTGAAACTGGGTAATGACAATGACAATTCTGGGAACATCAAACCCAAGGAATAAAAAACCTTGCACTCATCAGCAACCATTGAAATAATACCTACACAGGGAACACAGAACCCTGGGAACAAAGAAACCTGGGGACATCGGACAGACCCCTATGTTCTCATATTGCTGCCCCACAAAAGGAACATGTGACGGTCCTGGGTTTTAGCAGATTCTAAAAGGTCACTGTGGCAAATTGTTAAAGCATTACTTGAAGGGAAATACAAGTTGCACATAGGCTAGATACAACATATGCATGAAATTGCAACTGTGTGACACTTTATAATGAATTTCAAGTTGCACTGTAGGAGACAATACATCACCCTGTGTGGAGAAACGTAGCTTGCTGAACTTTTTGAAGTCAAAAATAAAAAAATGTGTAAGATAAAGATGAGGATCTCTTCTCTGCCTCTGATAGTTTGAAATCTAAAGAGGTTATGACTTTTTTTGTTGAAACAGATGACACCTGCCTCTTTTCAATATAACTTTAACCTAAACATAATTCCGATTCAAAGCCTAAAAATTATTGTCCTTTCATCAAAGGAAAAATCTTATTATTGGCTTTTCTTCTTAAGTGAAGACTAGAGGCCTTTACGTACCATTCATGTGGGATAAATCACAAAATTACAAATAAAAACAAATCATATCAGAGGGATTGTAACATGTCTGTTGCTAAACTTTTCACAGAGCCATAATGTATCCTTTCTGCTATAACACAGCAATTTGGTTTATTGTATACATGCATGTTGGATCTCTTCAAACAAACATTACAAAAAATAGCTTACAGTGACAGAACATGCCCATAAAGTGCATTTTTTGGGGGGTAAAAAGACAGGTAAGAGTGGAGTGAAAGAAGGTGTAAGTTTTGCTGCAAAATGATCAAGTCTGTCATACAGTGTAGTGACAGGTTGTAAGTTTAAATACCTTTGACAACTGTTTTATACTGTAACAAGAAGATGGTACAACAGGATTTCATCCTCCCAATCACTAAAGAGGTAAATCCACAAAAACTGGCAAACCTTAAAGTTCAAGGTTCTGTTTCTGTAAATACTGCTTAACATCTATTTGACAATCATTCTATGGGCAATACATTTTACTTCTTTGCTTCAGGTGGTTTTGGGCTACTGGCTGTCATCCTCCACACCATCTTGTTTCACACTCAAATAAAATATGACATTCAATCCCCCGGAGAGGACTTCTTTTCCCCTGCCGATCCAGCGAAAGTCGGTTACTCATTTTGGTTGCTGCTTTGCGGAGTGATCCTGGTGCTCTCGAACATAGGGATCGTATACCTGGCACAGAAGGCAGATGATCCCAAATTCTTCAAACGGAAGAAGGTCGACGTCAATGGCAATGCCAGTGATCACCAGAGAGTCGCAGATGGCATCATTTACTGATACCTCAGACGAACGAATTGTCTGAAGTTAAGACCACTGATTCCACGAGCCAGGAAAGTTTTAACCACAGACAGGTTCACCCTTTGCCAGATGACTGAAAATGATTTTATGGTAATTAAAAGGAAAAGGGGAGGAGGGGAGGGAGAAGGTGCAGCAGCGGGGTAGATCACAAATTAAACAATTACCCAAAGATGGATACCTGTCATAAAATAAGTTTGAACAGCTCAGACTGACATTCCCTGGATTTGGTCAGCTATGTACTGAACAAACCGGACAGAGTAAGAGTGAAATGTTTACTGTTTACTGTACACACTGAGCGATAACTTCTGTATTAAAATATGATTTATGTTGACTATCTTTGAATGTTTACTGTACAGTATAGTAAAAGAAACACCAAGTGATTGCTTACATTGTTGGTCAAATGGCAATGGCTCATTAAATCAGATCACATCTTTTGCTGCTCACTTAAGTGATATAACAAATCATGGTGGATATATTTCACTTCCAACCTACACTTGCTATTCCTCTATTCTCAAACAGTCACAACGTTAATGGTATTATTTCCATAATGATTTCTTTCCAATATTACTGTACTTCACGTTTTCCGTCTTTGTTGAATAGCATTGAGCCTTATATGCTTGTTCAAAAAGTATGACAAAGCACATATACAGTATCTGACAGGTTATGCGGCCTGCTGAGGTGCATGTGTGATGTCATTATTCCAGTACTTTTGTAATTTTACATGGTGACTTCTGAGTGAGTAGAAAAGTATATTATGCATAAAAACATTGTATTTGTATCAATTTGTATTCCTTTTACTACTGAATGGTGTCTTCCTGTTTGAATGAATGTAATCGAAGTGTAAGGAATATGTAGAAGGCTGTGCAATGGTTTTTATTTGAATCCATGAAGGCAATACGCAGAAGAGTACAGGTATGCTGCTACCAGAAATGAGAAATGGTAAGGTGCAGTATCATTATCATTATGGGTAAAAAGCAACGTACAGTGTAGCAGCTTACAAATAAATTGAGAGTAGAATTAACTCTTGAGCAGAGGCATAGTTTTGTATTCAAGCTACTATTCTGTCAGAAATTGGGAAATGCTTTCAGTTTGAAAAAGAAGTTAGGAATGAGATTGGCAGTCCAGACAGTGTAGACTATTTCTTTCCTCTTTTATCAAGTATTCTACCCAACATAACAAACCAAGGGAGCATCATCCTATAACTGCTGACATTTTTGACACTTCATGACAAGAATTAAATACCAGATGTCAAATTTCTTTACAGGAAATCTTAAACTAGGGAATCTCACATACAGTAGGTGTCAAAGGCATCAACATGAGTGTTAAGCCTCCATTGCGTGTGGTCCAGAGGGAACACCTCCCTAAAATCCAGGCCATTTTACGTGAACTATAAAAGGTTGGAAACTTACCCACAGAGTTTTAAAAATAACAGGAGGATCGTGAGGTTATCTTGAAAGAAACCAAAATGAGTGCAAAGAATCAGAATGCATTAAGGTTTTGATGAAGTATAATGAGCATTCCTTTTTCAGAATCTGACAATTCAGCATTAGGATGTGTGTGTCACAAACACAGCTCGAAAAAACCTGCAAAACAGAAAGCTCTTTGACAGCAAATCCTACCCACTTGAGGGAATTTGCTCAAAGGACTGTTGAAATCAGTATCTAGCTGATCATCCGATTATCAGAATAAGAAAAAAGTTCCTTGTTTGCTTTCATTTTGATCTTTGAACATATCCTTCATTTCCTAACTAGTCAAAAATATTTAATAACTTCATTGTAACAGTTAGAACAGTGAAGCAGTACCTGTGCCTTTCCCGTGGTTTTCACAGCTCGCTTTGTCCCAGACAATTCGGTGGAGCTGCATGCTACACATGGAGGGGCCCCGGATGAAATTCATGCAGCATAGGAACTGACACACAGATTTTCGAGTACGAGAATTTTTTGCGGAGTAATTCAGTGAAGGTTTAATTGGAAGATTCTTTTCAAGGATACATGTATTTAGTTTTCTACAAGACTCTTACAGTATGCCTTGCAAATGATCCCTGGCTTGAATGGATTTGTCAACCCTCCCTGAGTAACGATACACAATTTGCGCAATGCTGTGATAAAGTACCTCCCACACACATTGCATAAAGCAGATGTATTGAAAGACAGACTGTCAATTTGTCGGTCTACTAGGGGCAAACTTCAAACTGCTTTTGACCAATCAAAGAGCTACATTGAGGCTATTTGCTTTGTTTGTGTACTTGTATTAAATGTAACAATCATGTAGTAGCAGTGGTAAGTTGCTTCTGTTTGTTTTAAATGAGACTGATGTATGTACAGTACAGTTGTTGCTGAGCTTTGCATCACCATGTGCACTTTATGGCTTAAAAGTTAAGTAGTTCATTTGATGGAAGAAAAGACTAAACAGAGTAGGACAAACTTTTAAGGAAAAGAGATTTGGTTATGGGATTTCTTTAAAGTTGTTCATGTTGTTCAAAATCTAAATAATTTGAAAGCTTTCATACATCAGATATTGTGTTTACAAGGTTTCCCCAATTTGAGCACTGCTGAACTCACATGAACTTTGGTCTCTACCAAAATCAACAGGGATCTTGTACTCAATGTGGTTCACCTATGTATGAGAATTGTCCAAGCATTCCTTCTGGAGATATTGTGTCTACAAGGTAGGTATCACACACACATGCACCCTCACTGATTACCAAGGTTACAATTTTAATAAAAACCAAACCAACATGAAAAACCCAAATGTTACAAATTTTATCAAATTAAAGTCGGTAACCACAAAATAGGTTACAACAAAAGGTGAAAATAGGTTTTATGCCCTCGTTTTCGTATTAAACGTTCTCAATCTTTTGAATGTGGCTGTTGATTGAAATTGAGTAGAATCCTCAAATTATAAAGTTAGGCCCACTGCCCTACCCTAAGTATTTTCTAGCTTGAAATATCAGTGACAAAGATGATGTCTACACTAACTGAACTTTAGGCTTCATCAGACTTAAACATTATTCAGAGCTAGGTCAAGCATTTTGATGGCCTCTCAGAAGCCATCCATCATTACTTCGTAAATGTGGCCATATTTATTTCGATATGGCCATGTGAATGATGGCCAGATGTATCGCTAGCCAAGGTCTATTTTCAACTTGATGAATACCCTGTAAGGATAATCTGCTGATCAAAATCGAGGAATTATTTTGCCACTTGATGAGTTTTAATTGTAAACTTCTAATTCTGGAGAAATGTGGCTACCCGATGTCGATCAAGCAATTGCAGATCTCAGAGCATCTATACAGTTCTTCAGAGGGACTGTTATGGAGATTAATTGTTCTGATGTAAAATCAGGTGGAACATACTATACCTACCATATACACTGGCGAGTAAGTTGTTGAAATTTACTGTATTAATGAGAAAAAGGAAAAGGGTTGTCATCCCACGATGTTCATGAGGGGATCAACTTCTTTCATTGTAACTGCATCAGGGGTAAATCTGGCCAGAAAGCCAATGGCATCTGGAGGGTGTAATCTGGCCAGAAAGCCAAAAAGTATCATAGTTTCAATTAGGGTTGGGCAGTACAAGGAAAATCAGTGAAGTTATTCACAGTACGTCACGTACTGACCACGTGCTCAACGTGATAAAAACAAGAGGTTCTATGCCTTGTTCAATGTGATAAAAACAAAAGATTCTGTGCCCTATATACTCTGGTACTAATGCAGTAGCTTGTATTCATGTCCTCACGTAAATTCACTGACAAAAAACCACAAAACGGCAGGGAAAAAAATTTTCATGCGTTCCTAAAATCACACAAAAAATCACGTAAATTTGTTGAAAACTTGTCATGTTCTGTTGAAAATTTCTCCAGAAAAGCAAATTTGCTGTTACTGCCGCTTATATACACAAACAACGCAACTTTCACGATACAAGCACGCTACTGTATGTGCATCAAATACTACTTTTGTCACTCGCACCGAGCGATTCACTCTACAATTTCAACAGGAAAATTTCACCTGTTGTTTGCCACCCCAGTTCCAAGCAAAGCAAGCTGTCTATGCCACACATCAAAGACCTCAATATAGAATGACTGACAGCCTTGAATTGAATGATATTGTGTACAAGTTCATAGAGCGATTTGTTGACTTTACTTCCCGCCGATTGTCGACAGTAGTTCATGAGTTTGAAATGCAAGTGGCAGGCAAGACTTATATTCATAACTGGATGCAAGGCCAGGAAAGTTGCTTATGATCAAGCATTGCAGAAATTCCCAATCCAACTTGAAATGAAATTTCCATTATTAATGTCATCAATTCAGTGATGTTAAAGTCCATGTTTGTCCCCATCCATAGCAGAATTACCATGGGAAATCTTTTTTTCCATTGAGCATGCCTGCCTGCCTATTGTTGTAGACAGGGTTACCAGTTTGGTGTTTTAACCACCAAAATAGGCAAATTTGGTTTGCTTCTTTTTATCTGTGTGGGTCATTAAGAAGTGCGCGCCAAATGGTATTTTGGCGTTTTGGGAGCCTGATGGAAATAACTATTAAACACCTGCTTTATCATGAGATGTCAAGAAATTTCCTTTCCCTGATTTTAACAGTCACCCGAGTAGGACATTACGGGCCTACAATTTACTCTGAACTTGCAGCAACATACAGTATGTAATGATGTATATCGTGGGAGCTAGGAGCTAGGTTTGCTGATTTGGCTGGAAATTTGGCCAGCTACCCCACAAACTGGCAACCCTGATTGTAGGCAGTAAAGTCCATCGATTGAGTAACGAATAAAACTGGATTACATGGGATAGTTATAACAGATGTAGGAGGCAGTTAAAGTTAACGTTTTAAAACACAAAACTGCTCATAACTCCAAAACAGAAGGAGATGCAGACCTACTTCTTTCATTGGTTGAATTTCAAAAGGTATTATAAGTACGATCTTTCCATCTGTGCAATTCCTGTGTTAATCGGACTTAATCTGACAGAGTTAACAATGATTAGTACCAATTCCACAAAATTTGATTACAACAAATTTCTGATGTAAACTTTTTGGCTGGGATAGTCCTAAATGATTCATCGGGGGTATTAATGATAATGAACACTGTTTAACATACACCGATCGGCAGCAGCTCAGCTATATAAAGGCCAAAAACTTTGTGTTCAAATACCATAAAAAGCAGTTTCTAAACATTTCAAACTGTTTATTGCCATTTGTTTTTTAGATGTTTTTAATTTCCAAGCAACCTGTTGGCATGTTTTGCATGTTTGAGCATCTATAGCCACATGTGATAATAAACATCGTTATACAGTATATTATACAGTATATATCCCAAATGGCAACTCGTAGTCACAATCCAGCTCAAGGTCATAAAAAAAATGTCAAGTTGAATAAAACTAAGGGTGGCTACCAGAAAAACCAGTTTATCTTTGTTTCTGCTTTTCCTTTTGTTGCTCCATTATCGTTATCATTAATGGATACAGACTCAGTTACAATCAGCAAAATAGGGGTGGGGTTTACTGCTATGTAGGAAATTGAGCAAATGTTTTCAAACTAAGACCTTCAACAATAGAGAGAGAGAGAAAAAAACATGGCAAAAACACTGCTAAGCAGGGAACCAACATGTGACATCAACGTTACAGATCTGCTAGAGTAACCAGATGAGCAGCTTCACACATAGCTGATATCACTGGGCAAAAGAACTATACAAACATGAGCCCTCAGGAGGCAGAAAAAAAAATGCCAGAACACTAAGTTTTCTTAATGTGTTCAACATCTGATTTAAATGTTCCCCAAAACAGTGTGCCAAAACAGTCTGCCAAAAACAGTCTGCCAAAAATAGCGCCCTCTTTCGGGTGTTCTTCCGTGCCTTTTGCACCAAATTCATCACTTAATAGCAACACTTAATAATAACACTTCAGTGTCATCAACGCACGCAGTATGTGATTTAAATGTGAAAATCATGCCCACTGAGGTCATTCTTAGGTGCCTTTTGCATCATTTTGTGCACTTAANNAAAAAAAAAAAAAACATGGTAATTTCTCCTTCCATGACAAAATTTTCCTTTGGATGAGTACATCTTTAAAACAATACTGATTCATAATCACACATTTCAATATTTGTAGGTGGAACTGTAATGTTTTCAGAATGGGCACCCCATCATGATGATGTAGACTACGGTAGCACTAGCCTATACTATATAGATGCTATGTGTGCAGGCCTACACTAATCTACAGTAAGCATAGCACCAGTCCTAGGTCTCCCTCAGTTTTCATTTAGATTATTTTACTGCACGCTATTCATGAAATGAATACAGCTGCAAGCAGATGTTTGGCCCCACAGCTTCATAGACAACTGAATAGTATGGAAAAGCCCCTAGTCTCATGTAACGAAGTTGAAAAAACAACCTGTAATTCCCCAGATGAAGATAGTATTCAAGGAGAAAGTACATGTCTGCTGACATTTTCTGACAGTTTTTCTCTCCGTGTACCAACTGGTGTGAAACTCAGTTGATTGTAAAACCAGGGAGCTGCCACTCTAACGCAGCTCCCTGGTAAAACATTTGATGGGACTATGGGTTAATGTTTTATCAAACTGTGACATTCGTGCATTTTAATGATGTGCGATCTTTTGAAAGTAAATTTCAAATGTACATATATTATTTTATACTTTCAAGGGAAGCATGTTCACCTCAAATTTGGTCATTTTGAAGAAAACAGTTGTGAATTAGTAGAGTATTGAAATGTCTTCGGCAGGTTTCCATTATGCATACCTACAGCATATTATGTACTACATAAAATAGGGGACACACAAACACGTTGTGTCTATTGACCCACGCACCAGATTAATAATAAAGTATGTATGCTTCTTCATCTGCATGAGCATAAATATGTAGCATTTGGGGAACATGTTCAAACTTCATGAACCTGATTATGGGAGCAAGTGGAGAGCAAAATTTAGCCCACTGATCTTTCTATTAACGAAGACATCAGTGATTATAAAGAATCCATTAAAGATGACTTTTTAATGGCTCAAGTCTCACCACTCAAGACACCACCAGAAGAATGCGGGCCAAATTCAACAATAGAGACAGTGTCCAGGTTAATTGTCTCAAATCATCTGTAGAGCTGGACAAGAAAATTACAAGTTGCAGCACATTTATAGTACTCTAGAATTGGAACATATGAATCACATGAATAAGCTTAATAACTTCAATGTTGTATCCATGGTTAGGGTTGAGAGTTAGCAGTACTTAGTGACCTATCATTACACCAAAGTTATCTCTATGTCACTAGCAAGAGGAGCCGGAATCTTGGAATTGTGGGTCAAAGGGCATCACCGCACAAAAATATGGGAACGTACCACTGGGCTGCAGAGCGCATGGTTTAGTGTTTTCTAAAACTTGGAATCAGGTAATTTTTTCTCATACCCACCAAAAACCCGAACAAAATGGCAGCTTTTTTGCTACTGTGGCATCTTCACAATCACAGTACTGTATATTACAGAGCTGTGCGGAGGAATCACACAAGTACACAATACTCACTCATCTACACCTTCTTATGAATAGGACAATTCTGATTCCATTGCCTCAAGTCTCACTATTTACGGCACTGTCTAAACACAGAAGTTATGACCAGACCAATAACAGGAGAAATTCAACTATAGGTTCAGCGTCCAGGCAATTGTCTCAAGTCTCCACCAAGAGCCAGCCCAGTATTTACAACATTACAACTACAATATTTAACACAAGTCCTTAAGGGGAAAGGAGGGCAATAGCCCCATAAGATGCCCTGTAATCCAGACTCCATATGAGCTCATCAAGGACCCTATACCATGTTGATCATGGCTAAACACCGATCAACTTTAACACCATAACTACTCTTNNAAGAGTAGTTATGGTGTTAAAGTTAAACCAAGTTGCATTGTTTGCATTGCAAACAAAGCAATGCAAACCCAAACGTGCTCCGCCATTTAACGTCTCCATCCAACAGACGAGAGTGTATCCCCCTGTCTTTTGGCCACTTTCCCAAAGGCTAAGACGGGTGGAGGACCTGCCCAGCTCAGCAGCTCATCAACTGTGCCAAGCAACTGACTGAAGCTGACAAGACCTAAATCCGACAACAGGAATAACTCCCTCAGAACCACTGTAAACAGCTACAAGTCAACTTTGAATCCCCAGAAATTTTCCAAGTGGTTCCAAAAATATTTGATCCGGGGACCCTTTGATTGCAAGACGGACACTCTAACCACCAAGCTAACTCTCCATCCCTTAGAAGTTAGCCTAGGCCTAGAGGTTGTACCATCTGAATAGCTTGGTAAGATGGTAAGTGCTAACTTCAACTTCCCTTAAGTGCTGTATCCAAGGTTAAGGCTATCATTACACTAATTAGAGTTTTTATAATTAAATTACTGTACTGATTTAGAATCCGTACCAATC